>JBAMCP010000195.1:0-78408 GCA_037075105.1 Lissocephala sabroskyi
ACTGCATTTTGAAGGGGTGGTTGGGAATTTTCAAAGTAATGCACGAATCGCTAATTACATGGAATATTTAAAAATGCTTCTCCGGCGACTGGTGACAAACTTGTACGGCCTCCATAGAAAATTAAATATTTTATAAAAAATTTTTTAATTATTACCCCACAAATTTCGAACAAGAATTGGGGGTATTATTTATTTACCAGCAACAACTAAATTTCTTTAAAATTGGAAGACGCTGTAGTAGAATTGAGCAACGTTAAGGACTATTGGTCCGAATGTGATGATTTTGTTAAATGTTAATCAACATCACTTGCTCCCACCCGAACTCTTTGGTATTGATCTCTTGTTGCTCAATTTCCCACTTCCGAGCAACTAAGCCAGTCTTTACAGAGAGCCGAACAAGAGAAGATCATGTGGGGCCAAATTGCCTTCTACAATGCTAAAATTACTTATAAACTAAGATTAAGATGGAGAAAGTAAAAAAATCGTAGTGGAATGGAAAATAAAAGGGTAGTTCAGATAAATTGAAGGAGGAATCATGAAAAGAGCATATCAAAAAAAATGTTCGTTCAAAAAACAAATAAAAGCATAATAATTGCAGCTCTAAAGAGTTACTAAGAGTAGGAAATCTATATCACAAGCTAGGGGAATTCAAACTCAATAGGAGCCATTGGGTGGAGTATGATAGATTATTAACGTTAATCTGTTGTATTGATTAACAAAACACATTAAAAAGAACCGATTTTAGTTATTTACTTTTTACTGTGGGGGCCTAGCTGATTTCCTTTCTAAAGTAAATACATTTTATCCAGGTCATAAGTTACTTCTTAATGTGTCCTTCTTACCCTCCACCCATTCTGAGAAGTTTTCATAAAGGATAAATAAGCATATTCTTTGGGTTGCTGGCAATTAGTATATTCCCAATCTATTGGGTACTATTTACTAATGAAAATAATTTTGAGATAATCGGTACCAAAACCATCCGCCATTTACATTTTATTGTTTTCATAAATTCTTAAGTATGCTCACCAACATCTTTTAATGGGAATTGGGGAATTGTTATCTGTAGAACTACCAAATTTGAAAGTTTTTAATTGTTGCCCTTAGTCTCCTGTTAAATTGTTGTGTTCAGTCCTGGCATAAGTAATAGTACTCCCCGAATTTGTGTTCTTTATGCCTGTATTATCACAATGCTTTCATTACTCTTCCTCAGTCTGGTAATTGGCTTATCCATAAATATAAAGATAACCTCAACACAATCCCATGGACTGACGTTGGTCTTAATGTTTGGGTTTATGTCGCATGATTTGTGGCCTCGGTATCGATCGGCTGGACTTTCCCTTGGCACTTTCTTGACCTAGTTCCGAACTAACTGTTTGAGTGCCTTCGCAACTGTCGGAGCAGTCATGCGAATCATGGCACAATCTGCTGCAATTAACATTTAATTAGCCATATAAATATCAGAATCAGAATCAGGCGAACGCAATCTCGGCCACACGCACTTACGGAGGATGGCCACAGATAGACTGGGCCGACATTGGCAGGGACTAGCGAAGGAGGGCCAACCACGATCCCGACGGGTTGTGGGCTATTAAAAAACATTTTACGCCAAAGGGACATAAATATTTTTTATGACGAAATTGCCAAAATGTAACAAAGCAGAACTAACAACACCAGGGACATAAAATGGCGGAGACCATTGCCCCAAGGCGAAAAATATAAAAAGAAAGAGACGTCGATGGCAGTTAAGCGGTCGAAGGAAAACAACAGCCCGGCGACCTCATGAACACAAAGGAAGCGCCTCGAATCGAGTAATTAAAAAGTACGAGCCAAGGCCCCGCCCAGAGCCAATGAAACACCACAGATAAGAACGAAAATGCCGAGTTCCCCATTTAACCTCTTGGTAACTTCCTGTCAATGAGCAGCAAATGAAAGCCGTAAACTCGGCAGCCAAGAGTTGCAGTGTTGGGCGAGACATAAAACGCAGGAGTTGAAGTGCTCTGGAACACACGGCAAAGCCGAGAGGATTCCAACTCGGGGACTTTCGCTAAATAAAACATAAAAAGTATGTGACAAAATGACACACAGGCCATGCTGTAGCCCACTGAAAATGTCAAGAAAAAAATATAAATAAAAGCAAAACTGCGAGAAAAACAACCACGCCAAACATGGCGCCCGAAATTCATATAAAAATTCTACTAAACGAGGAGAAAACCAGCAGCACACCGAGACCCTCGCAGAAGTCAACGTAGGTACTAAAATTTCCCAAACGGGCAGCGGGGCACACGGCACACAATGGAGTAAAGGAGTTAAACTATGTGAAAGCCATACGAAATGACATCGTTGACAAAAGCAAACTGCTGCCAAAAAGGCGGCGGTCGAAAAGGTAACGTGGCAAGTGGGCGGCGACTTCGACAACTTCTTCTGTGTGTGTGTGTGTGGGAAGTGGGGCAGGGGGTTTCTTTTATGGCCTGTAGTGACACACCGACTGCTGTTAACATTTCGGTCATTGTCTATAAGGCCAAGAACATAAAATATTATTTTATGGTCGCTGGCACCGCAACGTCCTCAATCCCCTCGCAGGCGAGCAGTCCTTCCGGTTGACCTGTAAAATTGCCTACACTTTAACTCTGCAATAACCATTTAAAATTGCCGACATAAATAATACAAGAAAATGTCATAAATTTGATTTTTTATTTACCCCCCGATTCTCTCTGTTTCTTCTCTTTGCAGGTACGTAAACAGCCAGCAAAGATCACAAATTTAGGTCTATAGGGTCTGCAGCCTCATAAATTGTGAGGCAGATAGCAGCACAGGCAAAAATCTCAATCGAATTCCTACGGCTTTGATTTTGCATATATATATATTTTTTTTATTTCTCACAAACCGTGGGACGACTTTTTGAATAAAGTGCTGCAAAATGAAGGTAATTTACGAAGAATACACTTGACAATGACATTCCGCGCTGGATCAGCTCTATGTCGACCTTTAGCTTTCCTAGTTTCAGAATCCAATTCGAATCTCGTCTCTCTCGGCCTGAAGTCAACCGTGTTTTAATTAATTTTAGGGTCCGATGCTGACTTTTTGTCCACAGTGTCGAGTGGCAGTGATTTGTGAGTAAGACGGGCCCTTTTGGGAAAATTAAGTTTCTATCTCGACTGCAGCTACAAGAAATTCTATTTGCACTTGCGTTGACCCAAATTAGCTAAAGAGGGGAATAATGGAGCTCAGGGCGTTTAATTGGCGCGCAACAGTGCGTATGAGCAACATTTAATTGCCTTGACCGATGCCAAGTTTCAGGAGCCAGGAACGACCCTGACCGAGCAGGGTGGCCATCAATTGCTGCTAGGCAATGGCAGAAGGGGGCATACGGCGGACTGATTGTCTGTATTGTATGCAATTCGTGGCCATTGTGCCCGGTGGCCCGGGAGGTTTTGTTTGCAACCGGCAAATCGAGTAGCCAATCGTCGACCGGCAATAATGCCAATCAAAAGTCAATGCTATAAGCTTTCAATTGTTTGTTCCACTCACATACGCAACGAACATACATACATGCATATAAATCATTTGTATGCGTTTTTATTACGCTGCCCTTTCATTTCAGTTTTCTGATTTTTTCTCCCAAACCGAATCATTTTCGCGAGAAAACAAAGCCATCCGCCAGGCTGGCTACCCCGCGGCACCGGCCTCCACCCCCAACCTCGTCCGCTCCTGCAAACCAAAGTGCACATAAAAATCCATTATTTTAGCAAACACCACCACCCCGCCAAGTCCCCTCGATGACAAGGGTGACGGGGGGTGGCAAGCGGCTGCCAGCAAAATAAATATAAAAGCGTTGAAACGAAAACATTTCGGTAGCATATAAAAATGGCAAACGGCCTGGACGCCGCATCCCCAGCGGGTCAGGTCGAGTGGGCAGGGCTCGTGGCTGCCACTTATTGGCAACAGTGTTGCTATTTGTGTAAGCGAGTCGTAAAATTTTATGTTGCACCGCCGACCCGCGGTCCAGCCATCCCCGTCGACAGGCTGACAAGGCTCCTTACGTCGACTGCGACTGTCAATTGAGTTACCCGCCAGTTTTGGTGGTGCCTCCTACGATTACCATTCTTCCAGTTAGCGACCTAAATTAACAATTATTAACAAACAGCGATTGCAATCGCTTCCTCCTCATTCACACGAAAACACTTGCTCATTGATCGGTTGCATTAACAGCGCCCTGAGTGTTCGGGGGACAACGTCGGTTGCGATGACAATGACAACAAGCCACCTACTTATGGACATTCTTTGAAGTTGCCTAGGGACTCGCAGTCGTGTGATTGTGATTGACAAATGTGATTGGAATTTTGGAAAGAGAGTAGTTCTCATTGGAAATGAAGAACAATGTGTTTAATATAATCAAAAACAAAAAGAGTTTATTTTTTCGGCGGGCCTGAAATAAATGAATTCGATTTTAATTGGTCTAAATATTTTTGGGCTGCTATTTTTGCATTTTTGGAATTTTGCATTTCAACGAAAATAATTTTAATTACAAAGTTTTTTGCCCAACTGACGCCTCCGGCCAGGGTCACTCAGTCCGGCCAAATAAAATGCAGAATGGACCGAAATGGCGTCCAAACTTTGTTGCGGCTGCCGTCCTCGTGTTGCTCCTGCCTTTTTTATTTATTTCGAGTTTTGGGGTTTTAGTTTATTTGTTTCGTTTCCATTTCTGTTTTGTTCTTCTATTAAATTGCAATGCGTCTAGCGGTGTGTGAGTGTGGGAGTGTGTATGCGAATAGGACGTGTGTTCACTTTCCTGGCACGCTTATCGCCAGGCCACTCCAACTGCCCGTTTCATGCAACTGAAAGTCAGAAATTCTGTCTATGCGGATGGTAGATATGTTAGTTCTGTGGGTAAAACAATTTCCGAACAGGCTTTTTTGCACCCACAACATGAATTTTGGGAGGCTGAAAATGTGGACCTTTCGGGAAAAATTCGCACCGAGCAAATATTTTTTTGTTTTTCATACAGAAAGCGACTGCAGTTTTGGCGTTAAACAGTTTTTAAATTATTTTTTTTTCTTGCCTTTTTTTTGGGTATTATTTCGGCATCTTTAAGCGGTATTAATAGTCTGCCGGTTAATTGTTCGAATTATCAAGGACCCCTAACTAAGCGGAGCCATTGGCTTGATTTGGTCCTGAATTTGATTCCTACACTGCCTGTCATAAATGTCAATGGGAAAGGAGTTAAAAATTAATGGCGGCCTCGGCAAAACAAACATGCCCAAAAATGTTGATCAAAGGCAACTCCGCCTGCCGCTGACACACACATGCAAAAATTTCAATTAAGCCCGACATGTTGCCAAACTCAGCGGAGGCGATAGGAGGGGGCGAAAAGGCGCCGCCCAACGAACCGAGCGAACTGAGCGCGCGCCGACGACTGGCAAACGGGCAAAGAGCTTAATTAAAATTTCATTTGAGCCCAAAATTAGACTATGAAAATTCAATAACAGCCAAAATTGTATCCACGCTCACGCCCCAATGAGCGCCAAAGTGAACAAGAATGAATCACAGATAAACAGGCAAAAAACGCCAAAAATAACTTAATTAAATTTAATGTGCAAATCCTTTGATGGGGCGCACTCGAGTGCGTCGTTCCACCCGCCGCCAGCCTACCAAAAGTGGACAACCAGGCGAGCTGCCCGCGGTGAGCCGTAAAAGCCGCCATTTTCACCTTTTCCCAAGAGTCGCAATAATTATTTATTTGCCTGTCGTCCACCCCAGCGACTCGCGTAGGCTTTTGTCTTGCAATCCACTCGGTTGGTGGCTGCCGGTTTCCTTCAACATTTGCCGCAAATGCATTTTCAATGAACCCCTCGTTGGCCTCGGCGAGCTGCAGCTGCTTCAATGGGGATTAAAAGAGCTCGGCTGCTTCGGCGGGTAAATAATTAAGAATATAATATTGAGAAAGCAAAAAGGAAGTTCGTGCGAAGTCCCAACAATCTCCAAGAGATACACATGTCTTCCTTCGAAAGGCCTGGAACAGAATAAACAAACCGAATGGATTTTCCCATCGCCCCCACATGCACTTAATTGCAAATAATTTCATTAAAAACTTACGGGCAAAACAAACGTTGCCAGGCTTGAAAAGAACTCCAGTGAATCTTAGTTGTGCCAAAGTAATTAGACCTGGAGAATCCCCAAGCAACTCGACGACAACAAGAAAGGTTCCCCAGGGAGACAGGCGAGGCCGGTAATCAAAATTGCTTGGCAAGCATTCCAGCCCAAGGACGTCAACATAGCCAGACTTTGCAGAATATTACATGCGACATAAGCCTAATCCGCTTTGTAGGCATTTCCCAGTCCACCGACCCACCTATAAGATGAGCATGGTCCTATATGTTTCACCTCAGGTTGGCACAGCAGGATGGGCAGAAAGTGGAAACAAATAAAAACGGCAGTGATAGACAAAACCAATCAGAGAATTGTTCGCCCTGTGATGAGCAAAAAACACGGAATCTGTAAACATTTCCCAGATTTTTGAAGTTGATTGCCGCAAGTTCCTCGCACCAGGCTTACGCATGTCCTTTCATTAGGCAAGGTCAGCCTAACACCTCCAGGAATTGTAAGTTTCGAAAGATCAGGCCAGAATGCTTTGTTAAGAACCCAGACTTAACCAATAACACAGACTGAAAATAGTCGGATTCTGTTAAATTTTTAATTTTGGCTTGAGCTGAATATTCACTCTGAATAAGAATTAGTTTGGTAAAGTAAAGTTCAACAATCTTCAAGTTGGACTAAATTTCGTTCTTTCAACATCATTTCATGTGTACGAACATCCGTTGTATGTTCTAAATGAGCCAAAACCGGATAAATCATATTAAGTTTCATGAAATACAGATTAATTTATTGATTGCCATATAAACAAAATCAATGCCAACTTTTAAAAGGCTACTAAGAAGCTGCCGAACGTATGGAAATAGAGAGGCACTTGTGAATATTATTCTATATTTTATTAGAAATTTAATTCAATGCACAAAGGCACAAGGAAATAGGGTATAAAATAGTCGGCCAGCTTCTTCTTACTTTTTAACTTTCTTTACCGACAAACTCGACTGATTTTTTCTAGACTTTCTACTTAATACTTCCTGAACCCAAGACACCAACAACAGGGAGGCGCTGGTTTCAGATTTATGGGTATTTTCATTCATATTTACCGATTTATTTTGGTAGGTTTAAGAAGACAAATATTTATCTGAACAGTTCCAAATAAAAACTAATGAAATCATTCTTGAGTATATTAGAGGAAGACTTGTCGGCGGTTTGGTGGTGGAGAAAGCTTTGGTTTTAAATAAATATCGAAAATTATTAATTATATTATTTGGCATTTGATAAATTGCGAGCAATTGTGGTGTCTTGGGTTAGATGGTTTAAAATGGGAGATGCTCAGAACCAACGTTTAGACCGAGCTCACCGGACCTGCCACTCTATCAACATAAATCACTCATACGTCACATTAAACACGCTCAAAGTCCCAATGACGGGTATTTACCATTTGAACCGCCTGCCGTCGCACCTCGCCGATGTCGGCCATCAAGCGACAGCTATAAATTAATTAAGTCCGACGAACATCGATGGATGGACGAGCGCGCCGGGTGCAACCAAACTGAAAAAGGCGAGCAGCAAAAACAACAACGGTGAAGGCAAATTACAACCATTTACAATTAATTTCAACAGTCCCCTCCCCCCGCCCATGCAAATTGCGTGCCAAGGCTCATAATTTTAACCGGAAGCCGTCCGCCAAGCACACGCACTCACGGCCAGGCCCTCACTTTCCTCCAAAGGTTTTCGGTCGGTCGGTCGGTTGGTTGGCTCGTGCAAACACTCAATTAGCATATCAATAAATCAAGAAAAGAAGTGTTGGTCGCCGCCTGCATGCCCTGTAATTAAAATTTAGTTAACAACACCAAAAAAATTTATTAAGTTGGCCGAAAAGTCGAAAGCCTTCGGCTGCGATCGACCTGCTCAATGGGTGACCTTGTCGCCTGGCAACTCCAGTTGCGTGTCAACGTGATTAATCATAGCCCCGGTGGGTGGTGGCCGGCCATTCAGCAGTGTTGTTGCCTTAATCGGAAGCCCATCAATTAGAAAACTTGACCTGCCCCGAAAAGGCGGGCAATTAAAATGTTGCTAGTTCGTCACCCGCCCGTTGACTGTTGGACGCTCTGATGAGTTGATTTATTTTAATTAGCAAAAAGCCAGTCAACCGATCCCATCAAATGTCACCCATCACTGCCCAGGGACATGCCTTATTTACCTCTTCATCGAGCTGTTGGCATTTCAATTAAGCTGCAGAGTCCATGAGTATCAGTCAGAGGATGAGGAGCATGCTGTGGTTGACCTTGGTGAGTAGCGGATAGCGATCAAGGAAACGAATTAAAACCCTTACGATCATCAAGTTGGCCTTTTCTTTTGGGGAAGCCAGTGTCACCCAGAGCTGCAGGGCTTTGCGGAAAACCGCAACCAAACTAGCCACAAAATGCTGCACTTTAATGAACCCCAGCCTCGATCAGGGAAATGCTGAATGCCTCGCCAGCCTGCATGTGCCTCACAGCCGATCACTGAACTTTGCCGAGCGCTACACCATTAACATGGTAAGTGGGCAACGGTATTATCTGCAGGATTTATGTAAATCTCCTGACAGTGCATCGAGGAGTGCAATTTTGTGGGCTCGGGCTACACGGATGCCGATCCGCCATTTCGGTTGGACATGGCCAACATCAGGGTAAACCTGCAGAAGATCCTACCCGAGCCGAGGCTCCTGGCTACTCAGTTCATGATGAATGCCTACAATAAATGCGAGCAGTTCCGTGAGTGACACGATTCACGTGAGATCCCCCAACTAGAAGTTTGATTTTAGGAGCCCATCACGGGGCTCGCTACACGCTGCACCTGCCTGAGGTGGAGTTCCTGGATGAGCCGTGCAATCCCTTCGCCTTGCAGATTACCATATGTCTGAGGATCCTGGGCATGCAGAAATGCCCGAAGCCGTTCTTTCTACCATCCGAGGAGTGCCGCGTGGCCCAGAAGTACTTCACGCAATGCGTCGGCGACATTGAAACCAATTTAACATAAAGCCAGGGTGGGGCAAACAGCATTACGTGTAAATGAAATGTGCAAAGTTCATAAAGTTTGCTTGCATATAAATTCCGGTTGCCGGCACAACCTTCATGGGTAAAAAGAAGTCATAAAAGTCATAGATGAAATATGGGAATTTGACCCACCACCCGCCGCCCGCAGGCCGCCCGACGCTTCGGTTTCTCTCTGCTGGCAAGGACGCCATGTCAAAATTGCAAATTGAATCACACGGTGCCACCGCACCGCACTCACACCCTCGGGCAACACATCCACATGTCAATGTCCGCTGCTGACTTTGCATAACTTCGTTGGTTCGTTGGTAGGGGCGTCGGGGCGGATCCTTCAAAATTCTAAGCTTTTTGGCACTTTTTTGCGGGTCGAGTCAGCAGTAAAAAGTTTCCCATCTCTCTTTTTCTCTCGCTCTCTGGTTGGGCTCACTCACGCACGCCTGCTCGTGAGCGTGCCGAGCGGCCGGGTGAGGGAGCCAGGAAGGAAGGCAAATTTATGTGTTGGTTCTGTGCGGGACTTCAGTGCGACCAAGTGCAGTGTCAGGTTGAACGGAATTTATGTCCTTAAAGACCTGGAATTTACTTCAACCCGGGGCAAATGCACTGCCCGACGTCCCACGTCCTCAGCAATTACCGTCTTCGTCGTGGCTCTCGGATTGTCTCGGCAATCAAAGGACTTTGCATTTTCTTTAATTACGCCCTCCAGTTAAATGGAAAGCAAACGATAGCCGAACAAAGTAAGCAATTCCGCTGTCCCTTCCCACAGCGGCAACGTTTACTTAGCCAAATCAAAGCAGCTCTCAAGGAAATTGTTTTTCTGCCCAGCCAAATAGCATCTGAGTAGCGTGAAGGAAGCTGTTTGGATCCCCAATCGGTTGCAAAATTATACAAAGTGCCAGAGTGCGAGTGTACTTGCAACCCAGCGGCCAAGTGTCTTCGGTAGTGCACTCAAGTTGAAGTTTTTGTGGCACATAATTTGTGTAATTAAGTGACCACAGCGATGTGGCCACAATCAGGCAGACTGGCGTGGCGCCCTCCACTCTCCCACATATGCCCAGGGTGCAGCTAAGGCGAAGCGTGGTCTGAGGGAGAGAATAATCAAGGTACCAGCCAATTAAATTACCGTAACCGTGCCGAGGACTTTCTACTTTAAGCAATTTCACTAAGCTGAACTTTCACTGAACTTTAAATGAGACTGAGAGCCTCTGGAGTCCCTAATTTTAAAGACTCCAGAAATGCGGACAACTACCATCGATGAAAAATTTTAGAATTCTGGGATGCTTTTGAAGGCTACATTGAATTTACTGTTTTACTGTTGAAGAATTAACATAAGGATGCACGGGACAATGTCGTGTTTTCGAAGTTTCCAGTCAAATCCCAAAAGGCTGAGCTTTAAGCGGACAGGCGACTTTATTTGTCTCTTTTCGCTTTCAGTTGGCATAAGTCTAAAAAGCTGCATTGGGGATCCCACCCCGCGATGATTTTCCCTGTCGCCAATAAGCCAACGAAGCCGAGCTCCTCGTCGAGGATGCGTTGGTGTTGCTGGAGTGCTCGTAATTAAAAAAACGCATAAAGCAGCAAACAAGCAACGGAAAAGCGCCAAACCCGCTCGCCGCCAGGCACTTGCCCGGGCATCCAACGGGTGGAATAGCAAGCCTACCAGCCAAGCGGGCCGTTAGCTCCTGGCCAGCAGGACGAACATCAGGTTCTGCTGCGGGGCTGCAATCAAAATTATTATAATTGCGACGCGTTCGCCATTGTGCGACAACAATGACTTCCGCTTCCGCGCTGAAATTCGCTTGTCTGTCGGCGGGGAAGCGGCTCCCATGTATGTGGTCCTGGCCGTATTGTTTTTAGGCAAAGCGCAGTCCCCCCCCCCCCCGTGCCAGCGGCGCATTAAGTGCCTGCAAAAGACACGCGACAAAGCGCTCGCCGGAGTCAGTAGGCCGGGGTGAACGGTGAGCGTGCTCAAGTGTCGACAAAGCACAACCAGGCGGGTGGACGGGCGCCGGGGAAACGAGGGCGATGCAGACCCTCAAAAGTGCAGGGCATGAAGTGGAAGTGTTGGGCTGTAATTTCACTTTGAGTAAGCCCATAAAGAGTCACATTAATGGCGGGAATTGTCCAGACATCTCGGTCCAATCTCCATTCACATTCAAGTCTGGCGCGGCGAGGGTGTGAATGCTCGTTTCGTAATTAAGCACAGACAACAGGCCCAGCGAGCGGCGAAAAGAACACCGCCTGGGCCGCTGATTAGCCCGGGCCTCGGCCAACGTGACAATGTAATCCCCGGGGCTGAGTCAGACGGCCACCGGGGACCACGCACTCTGCTTAAGCTCAATCAGCCAGCCAATCCATCAATCATTCAGTGAACCAGTTGATTCCCCAGCCGGAAAGTCGAGACTCCGCCAGCTTTGAATGCCAAAATCTATCGGCTGATTAACCACGTCCTTTAATAAATTTATACGTCGGAAATCAAGAGTCTTAGAGCGATCAACTAAATCCGTGCTCTTAATGTCTTCAAATGTGATTGCCGTTTAATTCTTCCAATAGGAAGGGTTGCACATGACATTCATTTAATGGAATTATACTCATTTCCGGATTAATGAACCACTAAACAGCTCCGCTCTGTTGGTTATGAAAGTTCGAGTTTTTATACTCATCAAAAGCGGAAAAACAACTTCGTCGGATCGAGCTTGCTGGAGTGTGATCCTATTCTACACCTCCATACACAATAAATTCTTAAATCCTTATTTCCCACATAGCTCCAAAGTTCCAAACTGAATCTCTGTACCTATTACAGAGACAGACAAACATGGTTCATCAACCTCTATAATCATTCTTCATTCATATTTAAGGTAACTTACTCACTCCTCAGTGCTTCGCATAAAACTATTATACCCTTGCACCCTTTAGGGTATAATTATTAACAATCATTTTCAACCTCCTTTTTCTATTTGTAAGCCGATACTGGTTCAATATATGGATAGTGGCTTTACTTGGTGTGGTTCGATCAGCGGAGGACTTTATTTTAGATTATCTGAACTGTTAATTGAATCCTTTTGTAAAAAATATATAATCATGTCCAACTTCACCACCCGCGTTCCTATCAGTTCACATCAGTTCGATGTGTAGACCTTAGGAAAGTCTTACCTAACCACAATATCCAATTTTTCTCATTTTCGCAAGCTTATGCGAGCATCTCCGGGACCAAAAAGCATTTGCTATATTAACAGATTCGTTAGGAATAGTTAAGGCAAAAGATCGCTTAGTTTATTACTTCATCCAACTAGTTTCAAGGAAATAATATTATTTTTCTCAACTAAATTCTCTCACGTCTTTAATATGTTCTGCTTGAATTCTCTCTGCTTTAATATCAGCAACAATTTAATCATAATTTGCAATATCATGTAAATAAGGCAAGCCCCTCCCTTTGGTTAGATTTCAATTACTCCAATCAGCCGAATCGATTGCGACCCACTCAATTTCGGTGGCCCCTTTGGCGACGATAAACTCGAACCCTTCTCCGCCAGTATCTCCTTTATCGCTGTGATTGTAACTTAATTTGGGAAAGAATTTTAATTCGAAATTGTGTGGGCTAATTTGCTCGGGGGCGTGCCATTGCGATGGACACTTAGGCGGGCATTGATTATCTAAGTTTGTAAAGAGCCAATCAACCGCACGCACACCCGCACACACGAACGGCTCATAATAAAGTGCAAAATAATCTGTTTAATTAATAAGGAACCCGGCTAGACTCACCCAGGAGAGCGTTGAAGGGCGTTTAAGGACACTGACGCGGCCATCGGTCGGTCGGTTGGTCGTACGTTTATATTACAAATTGGCTGTCATTGTTTCAGCTAATAGCTTGGTGAATAGCCCCGCTGATTGTTTCTGTAAATTGGCTGCCAGAAACACTCACACCCCTTTCCTCCCTGGGCTTTAATTTATTTACTTCTAACCTTTTTGCCTAACAAAAAACGGCTGGCCATCCCCTCGGCATGTGTGGACCGGACCTTCAACACCTGAAAGTGGTCAGTGACAGAGAGGGAATCGCGTGCCAGTTCCAGGGGACCCGCATAATTGAATCACCTGCCCGGGCGGTGGATTTGTTTTTTTTTTTTTTTTGAGAGAGGGGGGGATGGCAGGCTAGTCCACAAGCTGATTTATCTTAATTAATGGTTATTTCGCTTATTCGTCACATTCAACCGAAACACAAACGGCAGGACATCCGCCTTGACCACCGAAATCCACGTGACACACGCCGTTTCACTTTGCACGCGATTGCGGCGGCTTTCGGTTGCCCTTTTTTAATTGTTACGCATACGCCGCGTGGCCCACACCTCAACGGCCACCATGGTGCATATTAATGCCACCCCACCGGCGGACGTTAGCGCGCCTTTGGCGCTTGTTTTTCAGCGACCATCGAGCCAACGCCAGCACCACCAACGTCCAATTTTGCCTGGTGTCGGATTTCAACTGAATAAATATCCGACCATATTTCATTTGTTGTTGGCGTGGCATTCCCGCGAGTCCTCTGCGTTCGCAGTTGTTTTTCTAGGTGCGGCTAAAAACACAAATGGAATTTTCCCTGCTCGCTCGAAACTTCAATCGCCTTCCACTCATTGGCATCGGAGGGAACGGGTTCTTTTGGGGGCCCAACCAAAAGATTTTGATTATTCCCCTGTCGGTTTTGGTATTTGAATTGTGAGTTTTGGCAGGCCATCCCCACCAGGGGCCGAGTTCCTGTTCCTGCAAAATTAACTATCCATTAGGTGGAGCGGAAACAATGTTCGTATAATAAAATTAAATGAAAACAAAATCAAGCACCACTTCATAGTCGGGAGGTGCTTATGTTGAGCTTAAAAGGGGAAAGAGCAAGGTGCTTTTGGCAGGTGAATATTGTTGAATAAAGTAAAACAAGTAACAAACTGAAGGGGCTGCTTAACTGACAGATCCACACACTCAGACATTCATATAAATATATTTTACCTAAATACCTCCAAATAAATAATTTGGATACAGGCCTCATTCAATAAAAATATCAACTGCAACAACAGAAAACTCTTAAAGCAAATTAAAATCCAACTAAGATGGTTAAAAATTTTGTTCGAATCTTTGGTTAATTCTGAAAATGGAAATGTAATTTCAGTGTTTTATTGTTGCTCTTCTTTTACATATTATAATTTTATACAAAGTTAACAAGTCCCTGATGTGTACTCGTATTAAGAAATTGTACTTACACAACAACATAAACTCCAAAAAATTCGTCTAATTGCAATTGGGATGAACAAAATTCTCTTATGACTCAGCATACACACTCACGAACCCGACAATCGCTCTAGATATTAATTTCCTTCATATTCATATCTGAATACTCTATAAACATCGATACTTGACCGATTAGTCGAGTTCTGGTCGTTGTTAGGGTTGTCGTGTTAAATTTGAAAGAGTGGTTGGGGAAATCAAACAGTGTGGACGAAACTTGTAGATTTATAATTTTTAATTATTCCTTTCCGGTACAATTAAGCGAGTATATCTTTTCCTTTATAACATTTTACATTATCTCTTTATTAGATATAAAAAACTTGGCTATGAGCAGCCATTTCTTATTAGCCTTCAATATGAACGCACTCACTTAACGGTGCTAACTGTACTCTGACAAAAGCATGTGTACATGTGTGCGGGTGAGTCCTGAAATCAGGCAAGTGGCTCTTAGGCTGATTCTCAGACGCAAATATTACAACACAAGAGCACAATACATAAATCAACAACCGACGACGACCGCCGCTGTCGCTGCCGATGCTGCTGCCGCTGTCGCTGCTGTTCTGCTTCCATAAATAAATGCATAAATTTCGAGTGGCAAACAAAAAAAAACGACAGCGGCAACAAGAGAAAGACAGGGAAGGAGGGAGGACAGGACCGACAATCGTTCCAACCCATTTCGCGCGCCAGTCAATGAGCTATGAAAATATGAAAAATAAAACGACGAAAATGCCATTTATTGTCCGACAGACACATTTTTACGGGGGCCGTGGGATGGCCGTGGGGGTGTGCCGCCCTTTGTGTGTGTGTGGGTGTTGTGTCAATTTACAAATCACTTTGCAAAATGGAAACGCACGTGTTGTGTCAGACTGACGGAGCCATGCCGGTCCCATCCCTTTTTCACTCACTCCCACAAAATCACACATTCAATTGACACAACATGGAAAGAACGAAGGTCTGCGGTGTCGGCGAAGGTCTTTTCTGTTTGCCTGTTGGCTTCCAACATCGGTAAGCTGGCTTAGACGCGGTGCGTATTGGCCCAGGCTAGGGAACCTTAATAGGAGTGTTTGCCGCAGATTACGCATAAGGCGGGCGGGTCCCCTCGAGTGGGTCCCCTCCCGCCGTCCTGGCGACTTAATGCGTTTCGCTTTGTTATCAAATCGGTGATAGTCCTCCACGGCGAAGATTGCCAGGCAAAATCTGTTGAATATCAAATAACAATCACTTGCCGGCCTGAATTTATCATTTCACCCTAGCAAAGGTGGCCCTTCCAAAGACCCGACGGCTTATCGGGCACGTGGAGTTTCGGCCTCGGTTGTGTTTGGGAGGCTAACCGGTTTTCCTTTCTTCCATTTTTTACATTAATCCGCAACCCGACACCCAAAGAATCGGTGCTGGAGATTTCTCAAAATTTACAAATCATCAGGCTTATTCGATTTGCATGCCGCCTCCTCGAGGTACGATTCGACTCGAGGCAGCATTTTTCATATAAATTCAGTTGTTGCGCTCAAGGACACGAGGCAAGGTCTTTAATGTGGTGCGTAAACTGGTAAGTGGTTTTCTGCAAGCGTCCACTAGGAATGGGCCGGCGCATCTCTCGCACAGCAGGCGGCCTGTTGACCCAAATTGTCCTTGTCTGCCCCAAGCAGAAGGCACTCAGACCGCCTCATTTGTTGCTGCAGTCGATGTTGCGCTGCCGGAGGCCTGCTGCGGATGTCTGCCTCAAAATTATAACGCTGCAATGCATCGTCAGAAGTAATACAAGCAGGCAGGCAACAGGCGGCCGACAAGGAGAGGAAAGCTTCCCCTTCCCAACTGGCTGGGAACGACGGCAATAAATCCCCAGCGAAATGCAATTTTTAACTCAATGCGTACAACAGACACAGAAATATATTTAAACAGGCTTCCCGGGCATTTAAACGCTAAGCAATTGAAAATAAACAACGACCAAAGCAGCAGACTCAGCTGACGCGGCACGACATGCTACTAAAGTAATTGTTATCCTTGTTGGCGGTGCGCAGGCACGTAGCTCACTTGAGGTGCCCCGTGACGAAAGCGGGCGCTGCCACCAAGAAAAGGGAATCGACCAGCAGACAAAGCGAACACCAGAAGCACTCTACAAAGCGCTAACGTCTCTTCAGAAGGCATACCCGGCAGAGTTTTAGTTAACTGGGCTGGAGGGCGCAGGGCGGTGGCTTGTGGCGCGCGTGACAGCGTGCGGCCTAGCAATGGAAAGAAAACAACAGCAGCAACAAAGGCAACAAAAGCGTAAGCAGCTCTCAGCAGCCACGCACTTGAAGGCGGGCCGAGCAAACAGACAGACAGCCAGACAGATGGTGAGCTAGGATGGTGAGCAGAAGCGACTTCTCGTGAAGCAAACAGTCGTGGCAACTGCATCAGCAAATGCCAACGCTGCATAATCCGCAAGCGTCGACTGGCTTCCTGTTTGCCTTTAAACCGCTCGAATTTCTTATACATTGCAGGATAAAATTCTTTTTTACGGGTGCATACAGCGACAAGTGCACTGCTCGTGAGAGCTCACTCAGTCTTAATTAGGAGGATAAAACTGAATTTATCTGCGAGAATCGAGATAATTGAAAGTTCATTTGATTCGAACCAGAAACTCCTACTAGAATTCTGCACTCTTCCAATGGCAGCTCTTAACCGAAATTGTCAAGAGGTATTTATTTTTTGTTTTGGCAAAAAGAGTATTACCTCTTCGGCCTTCTTGCTGGCCAATTTATTCTTCA
Organism: Lissocephala sabroskyi; assembly: GCA_037075105.1. Taxonomy (NCBI): domain Eukaryota; kingdom Metazoa; phylum Arthropoda; class Insecta; order Diptera; family Drosophilidae; genus Lissocephala; species Lissocephala sabroskyi. The sequence goes on from JBAMCP010000195.1 coordinate 17,135, forward strand.
ATTTGTTAAATTTAAGTGTTTTGTTTTCGCCGGGGATGACCTGGCAGCGTTTATTTATTTGCTTGTGGCTTTTCTGGTCAGGACAAATCTTTTGCATTTCCAATGCATTTACATTAAGCAGCTCGGCTTGGGCATTGGCACGCCCAACCCAAAGTAAACAACAGCCGCCCCGTCAGTCCGGCAATCAAAACCATTAGACAATAGCAGTGGAAAATGCGCGCTGCGCTGTGATTAAGCCGCGAACAAATAAATCAAACCAAGGAGAAGATAGGGACTACGGCAAAAATGGACGGGGTCGCCGGCAGTTGGAGGCGACACAACGCCTGGCATGTAATGCAATATGGCAGCGAGAATGTATTGGCGCGGGCCCGCTCGGCGTAATTGAAATACAAAGCCAATTTATACACAAAAACGCGATGAAACAACAGTGGGAATTGCTGGTGATGTCGACGGATGAGTCCTTGCAAACGGAGGAAGGGAGGCCACATTGACAAACGTCACAATGGGAAGATGAAATAAAGCAGCAAAGTGGCAATCACACCCATCACGCGTAATAAATCATAGCATGAGTGCGAGTGGATGGGCCTGCGGCTGTGCGGATGGCGGCAAGGAAAAATATGAGGCATTCGTCGGTCACGTGTGTGGCTCACCCACTGACACACTAATACCGAAGCCGTCCTGGATTTGCATAATTTGTGTATGTGCTGAAAATTTCAGTAAGCTTGCCAGCCCAACTGATTGTTTCCGTGGAGGTCGATGGAATTGGGAGGGCGTAAGTGAAAGTAAAGTGGCCAGGCCCCATTTGCTTTTATTGATGTGACCACGGGGTTGCCACGTCAATGGGCTTTGATTATCCCTTGCTGGGACTGTGGGCGAGCCACTTCAGCTAACCCACGCCCCGGCCATTAAAATTAACCTGCAGACGGGCGGGCACGGTGTTGGAAACGCCCGCCCATCCGGCGAGGTATTCGGGGGCCGCCCTGAGGGCACCATTATCTGGCGCAGTCAGCCCGTGTAATTTCCACCTGTAATTGGTGTAATTGAGTGCAAGTGCGGAGAAAAATATTTTACATGCCAGCAATTAACATAAATTCTCTCGCGGACACACACACGCGCACGCACTCAGCAGAGGACCCGCTGATAATGAAGGCGCGCAATGAGAGGGCGTGGCAGAGATAAGCAAATAGCAATGTGGAGCTCCGGCGACATCAACTTCTATAATTGCCAGCGTGCGTGACAAATGCAGCCATTTAAACAAAAAAAAGAAAAAACTGAGAGCCGCTTTGAAAAAATGTAGCATACTTTTCTCGGGCAGCCTGCTCCGTTGGCGCTGGTGGGCGTTGGGGTTGAGTTGGGCCCGGTAGTTTATGGCAATGTCAACACGATTTTTAATAACAATGCGTGTAAAATGCGGCACTGATAAATGTGTGGCAAATGACGGAGGTTTTGCGACACAATTTATTGCGTTTACGCCGAATGGCACGCTGAGCCTGGCAGTTGAAATTAAATTGAAGAGCCAACCGTGCACAGAGTACGTGGCTATATATGTTTGCCCTACTAATTTTCATTTTTATTTTTTCCAGGATCGAATTGCTTCCAAAGATTTGCCGAACAGCCCAAATACACCGAAGTAAATCCCGGCCAGGATGCGCTGCTCACATGCAAAGTCATTGATAAGCGGGGCTCATGCTCCTGGCAGAAGGATAACAAGGTAATCAATGAGTAACCAACTCACCAATAAGCCCACAGCATACCACCCCAAAAGCTTCCCTCAGCCACAAGTTCGTAAATGTTTTCATTAAAGTTATAACTCTGATATATGACCACCGTCCGCCCACGTTCGGTTGCATCCCCCTGAGCTTGGTGCTCATTTGGTATGCGGCCCGAGTTCTGCGGTTCAATTAAGTGTTGTTTTTGGCAACCCAGCCACATGAGCAGAAATTGTCTGCCAAGTGTAATTTACGCCCGGTCAGGCGAGCCAATAATGCCAGTCAATAGATGCGATGCCAGCCCGGAGGTCTGCACCATTACTTTCTCGTTAGAAGCAGGAAGACCATCCAACGGGAATGTGGTCATGGCAAAGGATCTTCCCAAACTTTTAATCGAAGTTTCGTGACAAAGGCCCAAGCAACTCAATTAAATGGGCCAACACCAAAACAAGCCGGGTTGGGCAGTTCAAAATTACTTTCAATCAGCCAAGAAATTCTGGTTTGCCCGCCCCCGTTTGTCGTATTTATTGTGCTCATTTTTTTGTAACAGCCCACATTCGACTAATTTTCTGCTCAGCAATTGGAAATGAAGACTCCGAATGATTGAGCTGGAACTTACTCCGGGACTTCGAAGCTTAAATACTCTATACATAATTCAGATGTTTACATTTTTATAAAATACTACGGCTTATATATCCTGAAATTTTGCAAATCCATCAACCAAATTTGAAACTTGTAGCATCTATAATAACAGTATTAAAAGTGGCACTGTAAAGTCTATATATACCCTGTTTCGCTGAATGTCGTATAAGGATTTTTGGTTCCAAATAGGACGGGTTTAGCTATATTAACTTATTTCGCACTGACAATTTGTGCCTACAAAAGAGAGTATGAAAGAGAACACACTGGCAAGATGGACAGGAGGCTATAAAGTCGGCAGAACTTTCAAACGAAACACTCAACTTTCCATGCCGAGCAAGTATGTCACACTATGTGCAAATTATATTTTCCATTTCCCCTGAAATTGCTGTGTTTCAAAAGTATTTGTGCGATTTCAGAGAGGCAGGAATTCAAGCTTCACCAGCAGTCAAAGCTTACTTTTTGCAATTTAAATTGGCACTTAGTTCAAAAGTTTGTTTTAAAGAAGAAAAAAAAAACACTTAGATTCCCAAATTTTCTGTGAATTGCCTGCTTTTTTCTAAATGTTCTATACCATAGAGAACTATTTTGTAAATTTTAAATATCTTCACAAGCCTCTGCATATGAAATAAGGGGCGCATAGTCCTACTTACTAAAGACTTGCACCGCGTGAAGCCCTTTCAAACAAAACTAATCATGCAGCTTTTTGCACAAAGGCTTTGCTGCGTGTTTTTCTGTATATAAATGGTCACAAAGTCGGATATTCTTACTAAGTTGAAAAAAGGGCAACGAGAAAGCTCTGTAAAACTGTTCGCGGAAAAATAGTTTTCGTTGCATTTAGCGGGTTTTTGAGCACTGATGACCGTCAGCTCATAACTGACACCACAAAATTGTGCATATTACGAAGGTGCAGAGTGAATTCTAAAAAATTCATTGGATGTTAAATTTTGTAAGCCAACCACCGCTACGGAATGCGTCAACTCAGAAGACACGGCAAAGTGGCCAAGGTTAAATTGGTATTTAAAGATCTAATTTAATTCAAATCATTTTTTATATTTGCAACGCACAGTAAATATTTGTTCCACATTTAATATGAATGGCTTCCAACAGTGAAAGTCTGCCTGCTCCCCACTTTACGTTGACTTCATATCTTCCACGTACTTGACATGGTCCTCATGCTACTGTGAAGAATACTTAATTAAAATGAAATGACTTTTCCCATCTTAAACTTAATGAAGGAATTTTTTTGCTTTGCCATATCATCCGTTCGTTCGGTCCTCGAGACTACAAGCATACGAGTATGGGCTCAAAAGCACCCAATCCAGTTAGTTGGAAATGTTCTTCCTAGCAACCGTGACAGATTTTTCTCCTTTTCCCCGACCCATGCAGCTTTGAAACATAGTGTACATATGTGCCAGGAAAATTCTACAAATTCTATAAATGCAACTGAAATCGGAGCCCCAAAGTAAACCCCCACTCACTTGTTTCTGTCTTATCACTCTCGTTCTTTAAGGATTATAACAAAACCACATTTATCCATTTTCATTTATAGTGGCCCTGCAAAAATCATCTTCCAGCTTTCTGAGCTAATGAACCAGAAATTTTCTTTATGTATTTGAGGATTATTTTCAAACATATTTTATACCATAATAGAAATAGAATACTATTAAGCCTATCAGTACACCTAAGCTTTGGTCTTTGAGTCCCTTAGCTTAAAAAAGCGATCTGTGTTTTGTTATTTTCTCTATGGAGGCTATAATTAAAATAAAAGACTCATAACAGCCCGCAACAGAGTACCCAATTCAGTACCTAGCACAGGGCATCCAACTGTGGATATTCTCGTCAGCTACTCTCATTGCTGTTCTAGCAAAAGTTCTGTAATTTGCATATGAGTGGTTCATAGAAACTATCCATCAATTTGGGTCTATTCATTCGTATCTCATTATGAATCCCGGCTGAGCACTCACAGGGCGGAAAAGATGCTGCGCAGCCTTTTCTTACGCACAAAGAGAGGGCAATAAATTCCATCTTTCGATTTCGTTGAGGCCCTTGCCGATGGAACTTCAGATGCAACTGCTTGTTATTCATGGCAATTGTGTGAGCGTTTGTAGCATAACTTTTATTTGCTAACTTCTTAGTCAGCCACTCAATTCAACTCCACTTGATGTGGCAGAGTTGTACTGTTGTTGTTTTTTCATTGTGTTTATGCAAATGCGACTAGGCAAGGAGTGCTAGGGATGGGAGAAGCCGGGCTCTGCCACGCTTGCCTGCATGACAAAAATCACAAAGCATTTCAAATGTACTTTTTCATATGCTGCGCATCGCTTTGCATTGCATACTTAAATGTTTACATGCTTTGTGTCTCCAGAAGGAGCGCCTCTTGCCCATTGCCACCCCATGCGGAATGCTCAACGAAATTTGCATGCATCGAGTGTCCTTTCCCAATACAGAGCAGCCCCCCACACGCACGCACACAAGCAGATAGAAACGCTCTCCGCTGTTTGGCTTTCATTTAAAATTCCTGCTATATGTTTGCATATTTACCCGATCTGTGGGCGGGCAGGGCGGTTTGGGTATTTTGCATCGAATCGGAGATGTTTCTGGGCGAGTATGTTTATCATAAGCAGACATCGGCCTTCGCTTGCACTCCCAATCAGAAGATGGTCAAAGTCAGTGGGAATTTTAATTAAAAAGGATGCGCTGCAAATACCAAAAAACGTCCATGCATAAGAAAATATGTATGAACCCCCAGCTCATATTCATCGGTAGGCGGCTGGCAATTTCGAAAATTTCCTTTCCCTCCCCCCGCAGAAACTATTTATGCGATGGCAACAAACTAAAGCGATGCCAATGCCAATCGATTGGAATGCCCTGGCCGGATGTGCATCGTTTACGATGCCAGCCGGGCTTGGCTATTTGAATAAATATCATTTTTATGGCGCGCGCACACACACATGCACATGCCGCCGAGCACATACAAACAATCATGCAAATATGGTAAATGATAACTTCTATCGATACTAATATCGATTGGTTTTGGCTCAGTTTGACAGCAGTTGTTTTGCCGACGACCCGACAGCCCGGCGGCCCGACGGCTGCAGCGAAAATATCAAGATATGCCGGCTCTGCGTGGTTATTGTTATTTTGGCAGTTGGCCGAGTTTGGTTATTTGGTCGCCCATTGTGTCCTTGTTGTTGTCGACGGTGCTGACAATGACAGTGTTGGTGTTTTGGTTTTCTGGCTGCCAGGCACTCCAGCCTGAGAGCGGCTTAAGCTTTTGGCTGCTGCCATTTTCGAGGCAACGTCAACGACCAGACGATGACTTTCCATTACCAACAACAGGCACCCCAAACCTGGATGCAGTGCCAACGGCGGTAGTGGCGAATTTTCATATCAAATATTGCTCACGGCCATAAATTAATTACTAAAATTTACAATGTATATTAACCGAATTAATTTTTGCGTTTGCCATTGCAACTACGTAATGCGCTTAGGTTTCTTGGGAGCCAATTATTTTCAAAAACATAATTGCTAGATTGCCGGATAGCCTATAAAATATAACTAAATGGAACCAAAAAAGAGCACACAAAATTACTGTCACAATACTGGGCGGCACCTTTGATTGGCTTTTTTGATATCCTACAGTTAATGTGGGGCTGACAAACTCTGGATAACCTTAAGCTGGTGGAACAGAATTATAGGTTGCTCCATAAGATTTTTGGGACCGTGGAGCACAATGAGACAGATGGTCAGATATTCAGACAAACGGCGAGAGAATGGAAGAGAAAAAAGAAACAAACAAAATCTTAATCTTTCTGCAGATATGGAAGATCTGAGTCCCAAAATTGGTTGATCTTGCTCTCATAGTCTCTGAGATCTGTTTGGTTGTCCGAGCAGTCAGATAAGCCGACAGATATACGCACGCACGCACAATCAGGCAATGCTAGTTCGACTTCTGGAATCTAGAAGTAACTTTGAGGTTCCATTCTACCTTTGAGTATAGTGTACTCTTCTCTTTTCTATCCCACAGTTTGAAATTTAATAGAAACATATTCTGATTTTCCTTTACCGCAAAGTTGCTAATCCTGTCCAAAAAATTCTTCAAATTAAAAAAAAAAAATTTAATATTACATGATCCCTCAATAACTTTCTTATCGAGCGGAGAATTCAAACTTTCTACAAGTCCAAGTTTGTTGAATTCTTGTACTTTTCTGGTTTATGTTTGCCCTTTGACACGCACTGAGCTCTGTTGGGTAAACAAATTCAATGCTTTAATTGATTAAGCCCATTAACCGGGAGGAAGACCAGACGAGAATAAAATAGCTAAGCCAACTATCCATTGGGGAAACGAAGGCAGCCAAATGCAATTAGAGAGAGCAATTGAAACGGCGGCGCCAGTGAACAAAAAAGCCCCACAAAACATAAATACTCGAATGCGACCAATGTACCATCCTCAAAGATCACTAATTGTAATTTAATTTCCAATTAGCAAACAAACTAAAGCCAATTTGGAAACAGAAACAAACTCAGCAACGGCGGACCGCCGCCGTCTCCGTTCAGTCGTCACTGGCTGCCCGTCGTGATGATGATGGCAATAATGGCGACTGCGATGGGTCCGAATGGAGATGGAGTTAAAGGACACGTAGTGGGCTAGGACTGCTGACGGACATTGGGGCGGGTCAGTCACAGTCGATGGGCAAAAGCGACATGTCCAGCTAAGCTTTGGCTGTGGCCTGCGTATTTGTGTGTGTGTGTGTGGGGTTGAGTGTCCTGTCGTGGACAAAATTACACGCCTGACTTCATTACAAAGTTAAACATGCTAAGCATGTCGACTAAACGCCCCAACCATTCGAACGATTCTGAGTCCCGATTCATTCCATTTCATCAACAAGCCATCGGAGGACGACCACAATCCCTGCGGTGTATTCGCCAGATGCAACATATCTTATCCTCTGCTCTATCTGCTTTCGTCTTTCCAGCCCGTCGGCATCTACACAAAGAAGTACGAATGGGCTGCACGTCCGTTGAGCGGCAACAGCGGCGTCCTTCATCTTGACCTCCATCCACCGCCCATGCAAATCGGCGGCGACTGCTCCCTGTGGATTCGCCAGGCCACCCTCGACTTCGACGACGGCCTGTGGGAGTGCCAAGTAACGGCAAGTGATTTCACCACACAGGATGCGCTAACCAGTCAACCGGTTCGATTGGTAGTACGTGGTAAGTGTAAATAAATTGACCAGCAAAAAGGACGCTCCACCTAACGAGCGCCCGACAAAATATTTACACCGACATTCCAACGAGATGTAATTAATTTCGTTACCGGTAGTCCTCGTCTTCAATTCGAGCTTAATGTGCATGAAAATCGAAAAGTGTATGCCTTTTTATTTTCAAATTAAATTGAAGCTTCGGTAGTAATAAAGGTAGTTAGGTAGGTAGACTTATCATAGATGAAGGGACCCAGGAAACACTTCATAGAAATTATAATTTAAATTAAAGGAGGTCTCTCAATTTACAACGTCCAAGGATTAAATTAAAGAAGGTCTCTTAATTTTAATTAGTAGTATAAAATTTTGAGCCTTCATTTAGTTTTACCTTAATCTAAAAAACGGCTCCCTTACTAAGTTGATTTGTTTATAGAATGCAAAGTTGTCCAAACGAGAGAGCCCCAATTCTTTGTATGAGTAAATTATTCTATTGGACTTTTTACTGTTGAATGAGACTGCATTTGAGTTCATGTTTTTCGAATTTTAATTAAAATGCATGAGAATAATGGGGAGTCCCGGTTCTGCAGTTATTTACTCACCAAGACCACAACATAGAACAGCGACTAATCTAACTGCCTTCCTCCCTTTCTTCCCCGCTATCTGGTTGCAGTGGCGCCACAACGACCACGCCTAGAGTACGAGGGCGTTCACGTGCCGCCAGGACACAATGTCACCGTGGACTCCGGCGCCGTAGCGACAGTCAAGTGCGTCTCACATTATGGTAATCCGCCGGCAACACTCAAATGGTATTTGGGTAAGTACCCTCCACCCAGCCCACCCTGCGCACCTTCGCATTCCGCTGGTCGTGCAGTTGTTATCCTTTAATTGCAGTTGTTATCCCACTGCAGTCCACTAGCATCCACTCAGCCGGCTACCGCCACCCCGAGACAATGACACGGGCGGTGGCCAATGGCCGTGGCAGTGGCTGTGGTAATCACGGCAGCGATGCTAGTGGCTGTGGCATTGACTGTGACCATCGCCTTGTTAATTAATTTCAACCATTTGCCTTAATTTTCACAGGTGACCAGGAAATCTCACCCATACACCCGCAGACAAATGACACCGAACCGGATAATCCACGCACCTGGTCGGCCTCCTCGGTGGTCCAGGTGTCGGCCATGCGCGAACGGCATGGCGACATGCTCCGCTGCCTGGCCTTTCATGAGTCCTATACAGCCAAATCCGTGCCGGTGGAAGCTCGAATGGACATAAAATGTACGTTGAAACTACTCTTTTGTCTTCCTCAAGGTTTCACAGTAATTACGAATTATCCCATCTTTATTCGATTCTCGGGGTAATATAAAATCAACCACAATCTCCTTTATCTTTTAAGACCTCGAACTTTCTATTCTTTCATAAATTCATAACCGGAACTAAAAGGTCTTCAGGTGTGCAAATTACGCAAAATTTGTTCATTCATAAGCTTTCGCCACTGCCAGATACAGAGAAAAAGAATACAATTGCGTATGAGGATATAAGCCCTCAAGGGGTTAAGACTTTAATGGAGTGTAAAAGTGAGGGTTTTAAGGTATAAGTTTATGAGGACTAAAAGGGAAAAGGTGTAATAATATATCACAGTCATTACTCAGGCTGTTGATTCTTCAGCAGAAGTCTGGAGAACTTTAGTATTAGTTTCTCTACTTACTTTGCATTTAGATGCGGTTTTTTATTTTCATCATCATAAACGTACAAATTTCTGACTAGTTCTTAGAAATGAATCTTTTAGAATACTTTGCTCCGATTGTGGCACTAACTCAATTTGAAAATCGGTATAAGAAGCTTTAGTTGGAAGATTTTATAGCCTGGGAAATCAAGGTGAGACAATTAAATTACGACAATTTCCTGATAAGCTAAACAATTGAAGAGTAGGTCAGAATCAGATGAACTCTTGGGATCTCCTTTGGGGAAGGACAACTTCCGCATCTTGTTGACTTATTTGCTACGCTTGTTTTGCTTACTCAACGCTTCGCTTCTCAACTCCGAACTTCTGTTGTGCTTTACAGACGCGCCAACCATTCGGCTAATTGGCTCACCGGAAATCGACTTGGAAGAGGATAAGGATGCGCTCGTGCTGCGCTGTGTCGCAGATGCCAATCCGCCGGCCAGCATCGTCTGGCGGAGAGCCGGACGCTCCGAGATAGCCAGCCTGCAGGTAAGACAGACGGACCAACGTACAAATGCTCCGTGCCGTACTCGGCGTTTTGCTTATGTTTGCCAAGCAAGACGGAAAATCCCGGTCTTCTCGTTCTTGCTTTCCGTATTTACTTTGAGCGCAGCAGAAATTTCAAATTCGTAATTTTATTAACTTTCTCATTGCTCTGCCTTTTGTGTCTCGCAAGGAAACCCTGCAATTGCGTCCTGTCGGCCGTCGCGACGCCGGTTTGTACACCTGCCAGGCTCAAAATTCAGTGGGCACTTCAGAACAGCTCTCGGTGCAGCTGGATGTGAAATGTGAGTATTTATCTTTGGCCGGTGTTGTTTCTAACTTTCTGCTAATTTTGAGTTTACCTTCCCCACCAGATCCACCCAAAATCCTTTCGGCCGGGCCCGACCGCCTCACCACCGCCCCGCTCTTCAGCCCGGCTGCTTTCGAGTGCGTGGCCGATGGCAATCCAATGCCGGCTTATAAATGGGTACAAAGGTGAGTACACCCTCTGCACTTTACGCCCCAACTGACCCATTCCATAAAATTGGAATGCAAACTTTTGGTGCCTTTGGTGTCCGCCTTTGGTGTCCTTCTGATTCCTGGCTCTTGCTTCTTCAATTTTTATTCACATCCTCGCGTCAATTGGGATAGGCAGGCCTATGAAGCTTTCCCCTATGGCTAAAGTTCAGTTCGTCCCCTGAATTAGCTGCAGGCTTGGCAACACGACTTCTGAGATTGGTTTCTGTGTCCTCCGGCCAATCAAAATCTATTCAGCTGCACAAGTGCAGTCCCCATTCAAGCCGTCAATGTTTGCCTAAATTTGACAAATCCGAAAAACATTTTTGTTGGAATTATTCTTTGAAAACCTAATAATTATACAGTGTTAAAACTCTTCTCAATCGTAAAAGAACCATGAGAGGAAAGAGGAAAAATACGGCTGAATAACTTTGGGCAATAATTGTGCAGGCCTTGGACCTCAACCGTTTTGGGATTAAAATCAAACTAATGTAGTCAAAGCTGTGATTTGTGTTCCGAATTGCGTTTAGAGAGTATAGGAGCTAAAATTTCGCCTCATTGACTATATTGCGTTGACCTGTTAAGAACAGAAAATTCAGATTCAATTATGATTGTTTGGTTAAGATCAAATCTAATTAAAAGCACTCGGCAGCCAATAATTGCTCCTTCGGGGACATAATTATCACTGCTAATTGTTTCGAATGGTAAAAATAGCTCCCTCATAAGTGTGCTACATTTTTGTCCTCAAACAGGACAGAACTAATAAAGCTTTGACACCCTTTTCCTACTTACCGACAACATGGGCGGATCTAAGGCCAACCAAGCACAGCGTGTGTTGAAGTCCCTTAGACAATCACGCGATTGGGGAAGCGCAGTCCCGTCGCTGTCAGCACTACCGCCCCAACCGTTGCCTCCGCCCACTTGGCACATGCATTGACGCATTGACGTGCTTACATAATGAAGCCTGCGACGGCGCGACCTGCGCGCGTGTTTATCAGAAATTAAATGTCAATTGATGGAAATTAATTTCCACGCATGTTGCCAGACGACAGAACAGGCAGGGTGGGGCGTCCGGCAGGAAGGTCGCTTAATGGCGCGTGCCCAAAATCGCCGTCTGTATTTGTACAATAAATCAATGACTCCGTTGACAGTTGCCCTGTGCCCATGGGGAATCTTCGACAGCTTTTCGTGGCAGGCAGAAAGCTTAGCCATTCTCGCACATACAAAACGACCAGCGACTCTCAAATGAAATGCATTCGCAAATGAAATTTGCTCTCAACTGTTTCCCTCGAAGAAGCCCTCAGAGAAGCAGAGAAAAAGAGGTGAAAATGCAAAGAAATAGAAACCATGTCACTTTGATTTACGTGATTTCAACTCTAATGCCAAAAAAAAGCCCCCGGACGACTGACTGGCTGCCTGCGTGGACGACTTTTCGTTCTTTAACGATTTCATTTACGTCCGGGCGGAAAGCGAGATTTGCATTTGAATAGCTTTTTAATTTATTGCCTCTAATTGTTTCACTGCTGCCGTTGGGCCTTAAAGCTCGACTCTCGCCAAGGCGTCTTGATTGCGGCTCCCAGACTCACCGAATTTTTTAAATTTATTGCAAAAATTTATGAGAAGGCGCGCGCAAGCCCACAAAGCGAGGCAAACTCTTTGTAACAAACTATAAAAGGCGTTCTTTCATATTACAAAAATGTATTGAACATTCAGCATTCTTCCTGCAACGCATCAGGCTTGCAACACACACCCACCGAGTGAATCCTGCCTCTCCTTGCAGTAGTCGACACGCCGAAACGAGCGTAGGACTCTGCCAGCTGGGGGTGAAAAGGAACGTAAACGAACAAAAATTACTCATACGCAATTTTTAATATCGCTGGCCGACTCGGCTATTCAGAACGGGCAAAAAGGCAGCTTCACTTTGGCATTTCCCAGAGATGAAAGCCCACAGCAGAGAAGGGAAAAGGAATCGCCTAGCAAAAGGCACAGTCAGAAGTGATTTGCTTTTCGTACCCTCTCTTCTCCTTTCTTCTATCAGTTTAGGTTTTCAAACAATCTGAAAGCGCAAAGAAAAACCAATTCAAAACTGAAAGCTCTTAAATCTTTGCAAATTTAAGTCAAAGAGAATACTTCGTTTCGTGTAATCCTATCTTCAAAATGAATTGCATATGGAATATGGATCTAAGAATATTGATTATCGGAAACCGATTGCTTTTCCCTCGTTAAGATTTATAATTATTTTTTTATCTTCTTTTTCGTTCATTTTCAGGATATCGCACGGCTCGAAGTACGTAGAGAGAGGCAACGAGCCCCGCCTGGTCATCGATAATGTCACCTACGAGTACCAGGGCGAGTACGAGTGCCGGGCCACTAGCTACATCAACGGACAAGAGCGCGTGGTCATATCCGATCCTGTGTCACTGCAAGTTGTGGGTAAGTTTTGTTCCCTACAAAATGGCGGTGGGTGTGTGTTTTTTGTTGTGAAACTTGCATGCCGACAGTCGTGTTTTATGAACATGTTGCTAGAGGGGCTGCCGCAAAAGCCACAGCACCACAAAATATGAGGCTGCGGCTGCAACTGTCGCCCGGCAGTGGCAACCGAAAGAATGCCGTTTGATTCAGCCGAGGGTTGAGCTGTGTAAAAAAGATGGAAATTGTTGTAAACTGAGTTACGCGACGAGGAAACATGGCCAAAGCGGCCACAACAACTGCCCGGCGACCGCAAAACACAGCCAGCAGCCAGACACCATAAGCGGGGCAGCTCAGTTGAATTTACTGCCCAGATGCACCGCCAGATCGATGTGGCTGGACAAGACCGGGGCACCTGCACTGTCCTTGACCAATTGCCGGTCCCCAAACAGCTTAAGCGCACTTAAAACAACAGTCCAGACTTTATTTAAGCTTCAGGAGGGAGGCCCTCTTGTCAGCCGAACCCTGTGGGCTTGAATCCGCGCCCGGGGCTCGTCCTGCTAAATCAGCAAGTTGCAGGCAACTTAACCATAACCCAAAAGCGCAACATAAAATCAAAATGAACTCTCTGCCGCCCGGGAAAAGAAAGGAAAAAATAGTTGTAGCCACCCCACAAAAAACGCTGGGGAGAAAAAATATTTAAATTTAGTGCTGAATACCACAGCACGTACATAATTTATGACCGACCAAGGACACGAGCAATTTAGCACAGCCAACCTCAAAAAACTCTATACATGCATTTTTATATTTTCCACTGTGTGTGTGTTTCTGTGTTGCAACTAACGAACTAACAACACCGACCAGGCCAATTGCAACAACAACAGCTGCCCTGGCTGGACTAGTTGCTCATTATGTCCCTTCCACAAGCCCACACACACACACTCGGCCAACAATGGCGGCTGCAGGGCACTAGAATTAAAATGGCCGGGCGTTGCCGATGGCAGTGGCGGCTCGCAAGTATAAATTTCCCGCTCAACTGACCAGCTCAACGACAGTGTGGCGGAGACAGCAACGCCTCGCCGATGCTGCAAGTTGTTGACCAAGCTCCACTTTTAGTTTTGGGTCGCCGCTGCCCCACAAATAATCCCACAAAAGAACACAAATCAGCTGGACAAGATTTAAGGACCAGCATAATCTGGTTTCTACTTACATCCATTATACAAGTATTATGATTATTACTATTATTATTATTACTTTAAATTGTTATTATTATAATAAATAAATATAATCACTATCTAAAAAGGCAGGCGGTATCCAAATTGCAATATCCAAGATCCAAGAAAGTGTCTTGCTTGACAGACTGTGGAACCGACCGACCTTCATACATTTTAGTATTTGAGTCGGCCACTCTATTTTTTATCGAATTGGCAGCTTTGCAGTAAGTTTGTTGTTTTGTGGCAGCACTGATTTTGTTTTACCCCTGGTCATGGCAATACTGGAAACAGGTGACATTTGATGACCGTGGCCACCCAACCACAGATCCAATGGATATTTTGATACTTGGTAGGGTCTATGACGTAATGCTGCCAACTTTTACGAAACAACCAGATAGCTGCCAGCCCTATATCAATGCACCACGGATAACTAACAGTCGGGCGGGCCCGACTATCACTTTTTTAATAGTTGTTCCTCTAAGCTTGAGCCCTGAACTAACTATTTTTATATACTTTTTGTATCGTTTCAGGGGCACCACAAGTTCTTCGGCTCCATCCGTCGATGCACACAGTGTCGGTGAAACGCGGCGAACCCGCCAGCCTAACGATGGTGGTCTGCGCTGACCCACGACCAACGCGCGTGGCCTGGGAATGGGGCTCCCTGCGCCTGGAGGCCGGATCAGGAATCGGTGCGTAACCACAGCCAAAGATAAACAATTTCATACGCTTCACTGGGCGGCTAATGAAATTGCAATTAGTTGCTTAGTTTTCGGTTTTTCTTTTTCAATAAGCCAAACCTAATGAGCCAAGCCTGCGTAGGGCCGTTTGGCAGGACCCTATCTCGGTGTCTCACTGTTTCGCGGTTGAGTGCTCATTAACAAACCTTTTCCGCAAATTTGACACTAAACGAACGGCGGGCCTGCAGCGTGCGGAACGACATCTGTTGGGTGGCGGACAATTGGGATGCTGCTGGTGTCGAACAGCGCCGGCCACACACAAATCAAGACAAATTACATGGCCAGTGATGGCGGGAGTCGAATCAGACGAAAATGCCACTGTCATGTCCGACTCCATCCTGTTGCCAGGACGCCAGAACGCAGAGCGCATCCGTAACCCGTGACAATGCTTAGTTGACGCTCAGGGCCGACCGACGCGTCGGTCTGCCCTGCTTGTGCTGTCAGTTGCCGGTAATCCGCGCTACAACAGGAACACCCAGCCAGACATCGACTTGGCGAGCCGGCGAACGCAGACCACCGTGGCATGTGTAGCTCGTTTTTCACTTTAAACAGGCGGAAGGCAAGGACGCGTCTCGTCTTTTCGGCAATTCGTGGGGCCGCCACGCCCACGCCGTCTCCCATCAGAGCATTCAACTATCAAATCCTGCGCATTACTCTTCATTTTCAGCTTGTCTGGCTGGTTGTTCCCTCTGTCCGCTCATTCATCCGGCTGACTGGTTGTCTGCTCGTCTGTCTGTCCGTCTGCTAGACCGTCTGCATTCGTGTAATCCGGTGTACTTGTGCCACTGACAGAAATCAAACGGAATGCATTTCACTGCAGCTCAGCGAGTGGCATGGCAATTTTTCATAGAGTTGCGTATACGCCACGTGCGCCTCGCGCTCCACTCGGAAATACAGCATTTTTTATGGCGCCCTTCGGTTGTGATTTATAATTGGAAAATCACTTTGTTGCCCTGACAAATTGTGCTGCAATTTTTAGGCCAATTATTCCGACTCCGGAACACAATTAAATTATATGACCCCAACCGGAAAGGCGGCCAACTGGGTCAACTCAATGTTATCCACTTTGCTTGTATTTTCTTTACAGATCGGTTCCGGGCCGATGACATGATCCAGGACAGTCGGGAGGACTGCTATTTGTCCACCCTGCACATCCACCACACCGATGAGCATGACTCCCGGCCTTATTATTTGGTCGTGGAGAACGAACGCGGCACCGATCGACACGCAATTCATTTGAATGTGGAGGGTACGTTTGCAGGTGCAGAATACTTTCTTTATTTTCTTTATTTTAACTTTAAGTTGCCCGAATGAACGCTCATTATAAAATCATCCGCAATGCATGTCACTTTCACTTGAACTTCACTCTTAACCTAATCCTTTGCATTCATTCTCCTCGCACCAGTGCATGGAAATTAACTTAATATAGTCATAGAAATACATGTATTTAAACAAATAGTAATCCTTATATATATTTTGTTAATCTCTCAACCATAATAAATGCGCAATGCTGCGATGATGACGACGTCTATGTCCGTGGCCAGAACCTTTGGAAATGAGTTATTTGCTGGGCGTGGCCGGCGGCTGTTTGGCTGCCATTCTGATCCTCATCTGCCTCTGCATTTACGCCGTCAAGTCCAAGAAATGCTGCTTCAAAGGTCAGTACAAGAATCCCAATTTATCTTTAAGGAATGTACACGGTTTAGGCAACCGGAAATGTGTGTGAAATTTATCAGTTTCGCTAGAATTTTTTTGGCTAAAACTAGAAGGAAATTTCGGAGCGATTCCAATGAGCAATCCTTAATTAAATAATCAATAATCAGACCTGCCAGTTATCCCACTTTTAACGGTTTTCTGGACACTCGACTCGGTCTTTGTCCTGTCGTTTGGTATTCATGACAATTTTGTTTTCATAAATTTGCATAAATTTCTTGCGCACGGAAGTTGCTCATTAAAAAAAATTAAGCCGCCGCAAAAGGGGGAAGGTCCACGTCCACCCTCGGCCAGGCGTGTTTGTTTTTTATTCGAATCGGGCCCGCAGCAGCGAAGGGCCGCCCAACAATAAACAATAACAATAAACAATTACCAACTCAAACAGCAGCGCATATTAATTACACACCAGCCAAGGCCGCAGCAATTAAAGAATTTCTTCATTATTTTTGTGATGCTGACGAACTTTTGTGTTGGCGGCGGCTGCGCTGGCCTGTCACACTAATTGCAGGGAGTTGGCCACACTGACAAAGGCATGCGAGAATAAAGGAAAACAGGAAAATAGAATGAAAAGCAAAACGAAATTTGTGCTTTGGCCAAAAGGGCACAACAAAGCGTGAAAAGCTGGCAGAAAGTTTCACAGCGCCTGCAATTCTCCGCACTTCAAAGTCAAACTCGAATAAATCTCATAAAATATTCATTAGCACATTTTTCGTTGCCAGTTGTCCTCGCCAAGGCCTGCGGTCAATTCCCGCCCTCGCTCCCTACTCCGGCGTCTAGACCCGGACTAAAAGCCTTTGGCATCTTTGGTTTGTTGTTCTTCATCGGAGGCGTTGGTATTCCAGCTCCCAGCGGGTTGGGGAGGATTTGAAATCACATTTTCCACCCGCCGACTCATACTCCTAATTCGATTTCTGCTCGCCAACTCTTTCCTTGCATTTGATGGCATTTTACAAAAATTTCTTACCCCAAAGTTCAAAGTGGTTGGGTCAGACTTAAATTTAAAGCCCTTCGCATGCCTAATTAAAAGCGGGAAATGGGGCAGCTTTCCGGGTGGACCGGGCCAATTGAAATACGTAATTGATAAACAATTTGCAAGAATAATAAAGCGAACGGCGCCAAACTGATTTCAGCACTGGAAAACTTTCTCAATTTAATGCAGCCCAGAGGGGATTTGGTCGATTCGATCGCGGCAGGGCTTTTGAATCTTGTGAAACTTTAAATTTAAAATCCTGTCGACTACGAGAATAAAAACTTGCAAATGATTTTAGCATCGAGTGTTCACGAAATGACATTGAATGTTTTCCGCCTTGTTTCCCACAAGAGAGAAGGCCCATCAGTTTCTTGGTGGTTTGTTCCTTCAAAAGGTTTGATTTCGAACCTGAATCCAGCTTGCATAAGGAATAATATATAATTTTTCTATATTTCATTTCTTTAAAATATTATGGTCCTTTTCATACGTCCAATGGCCCCTTGAACCTTAAGGTACACGGAATACTGTACGGAAATATTGTATTAAACTTTGGTAGGCTTTTGGATGAGGAAAACGCTTCTTCCTAAATTGCTCGCGGACAGATTTTCCAGGCAGCATTCGCTCGGCCGTCAGATAAACTTAAATTGCTACAGTTTCAAAGTTTGGTTAGCTGCTGAAAGTAATTTTTTTAATTAAATCTTTGTGGGATGGCCAGCACTTGTCCATTGACACAGGGCAATCCTTGGGCCCACTTGGGATCCGCTTTTGGCAAAATGCAAAGTGGAAATATTCAAGGGTTTGGGTAAGTCTGAATGTGATCAGGGTACCCGCCAATTTCTCAGATGTCAATCAAACTGTCCGATTTTTACACTCATACAGCTGAGAATGTCTGGCCAACTTTGAGTGCCTCTTCTATTTTCATTTCACTTACGGAAAACAAATAAATTTAAGCCTGTCCTTCAATAAAATGCCTTAGTGTTGCCCCAGCTGTTTGGATATTTGCCGAGGTGTCAAAGGATATTTGACAGATCTCCGTGGGGCGGCCTAGGACCCGAACTCGAACCCCTTTTCTTTGTTTAAATCCATCAAAAGTTCTGGCAAGTTTACGCCTTCAGTGCGCGTGCCCATCAATTTTGCCACCGATCATTTATCATAAGTTCGAAAATGCGCCCGGCTGTCGGCTGTCCGATACTCGTATCTTCTCGCATTCACAGCTAATTTTAAGTATTTTACACAACACATTTCCGGTTGAATGGAAGCAGCCAGAAAGTAAAGCCTCGACAACAAAACTGAGCTCATGCATTATTTTTGCTCACATTGCAGGTTCCTCAGGCTATAAATCATCGGATAAAGACAGGTAAGTTAAAGCGCCACTGCAGACAAGTCCCACACCCACCTACAACACACACACACACACACACAAACAAACGGCCATTTTGATGTACATTTTTATGCAGGCAACACAAAGCCTCTGATCCGCCATATTTCTCCCGTGGTTGGCCGAGCAGCCAACAGGTGGCGCTGGCGTGCCAATTTGCTATCACACACATGAAAAATGGGCAGTGGCCACGGTCGTGTGTATGTTTGTGTGTGGGCTATATAAAATATTTTACATTTTTCATACATTCAATATTGCGGCATCCGCCCCCTTCGTTGCTCCTGCTCGTGGCAATTTGTTTGAAAAATATTTTTATGCATTGTTTCAAAAAGAGCCCCTACCGACCAACAACGCCACCTAAGACAACATCTACACACCCACACACACACACACACGAGAGGACGACCTCGGCTAGCCACCGTATGAGTTATGGGGCCGTGGCCGGTATTTGGCTGCGGCCCATGCCATCCGTCTAGTTTTGCATTTCAAAATTTACATATTCCCTCCCCTTTCTCATATTTCATGACGTTCTATTCAGATCCTAACACACACTCACACCCTCACATATAGAAATAGGCGTCAATGCATTGGTTTTTGGTGGTTCGTTTATTCGCTTCGCCATGATTGCACTCGGGTTTTTTTTGGGAGGCCGGGCTGGGCAGCGGAAATGGATTCTTAATTTCCGTTGGAAATTTTTGAGGTCACGCCAAGCGGAATCAATCCAACGCCACCGAAACACTCTGCGAGCTATTTCAGCCAATCGGGAAATTGAAATGGGTTTCAGTTATATAAATAGAGAATGTTTGAGGATCCCAAATGGATGGTAGACTTTCCCCCACACAGTTTCGTCTGGTCTGGAAACCAAATTCGACGGACATTCCCCTGCCAGTATGCAGTGTCTCCTCTTCCAGCATTTTATATCCTAAGTCCTGAAAATAGCATAGTATTAATTATTTATTATTAAAAAGCTAAGGTCTTAATACAAAGGTTCATATAGGGCTTCCTAACGGTAGTCATAATTCCCTGAATAATGAATAATAATACAACTCTTTAGATTCCTTCTGTTCTTTAATTAATAAGAAGAGTATACGCATGATGATTCCCATAAATTGTTCAAAGAAACAAAGATAATATTTTAAATATTGTATGAGTGGTTTCCAAGAAAACTTGACTTGTTGGTTACTTTATCTTTAATACAAGTAGTCTCCGAGATTCTCATGTCTATTCAGACAGCCGGATGGACATGAAGTTTTCGTCTTTGATTTGGTTTTTCGTCAAGAACCAAACCACAAAAAAATTAAATACTGTAAACCTCTTAAGTCCGAACAACCGCTGTTTTACTAATACTCTAGAAAGTTTTGTGGTTCCGTCGCTCTGCCGACACTTAGGCTTCATAGCCCAAATTGTAGCCCCAAAAATTGACAACCTTTTCATCCACTTAGGCCATTTAATAGATAACAGAAATTGCACTTAGAACTTTTGAGAGACGAGTGGGGGAGGGGTCGAAGGGAAATTGAATGTACACCACGAAATAGAAAACCAGCGTCCCAAATAAACAAATAACGCCCCAGGCCTACGCAAACCCTAATAGATATTTAGATATGCACTGGGCATAAAATTTGCCAATCAATAGAAGCAAATTGGAAACGCCACTCCCACCGCCACACACCATTGGCAACCATAGCCTGGCCCCTCGTTGAAGCCCTGCTGGCGATCCAATTGTCGCCGCATCCAACTTATCAGATAAAAAAAATTTCGATAACCATTTTGCGTTCTCTGTGTATTTTCGTTTCGCCCGCAGCGAGAAAGCCGATTTGAAATCACGCTCCGATAGCACCAGTGGCCCCCAAGGTGATTCAATTTACACAACACCCGCCGGATTCCATCACCACCAGCAGCAGCAACAGCAACACCAACAACAACAGGCAGCAGCCGCAGCAGCAGCCGCTCTGCACGCTGCCTCACAACATCCGCAGCAACAGTATCCGGGACATGGATCGCCCGAGGCAATGAAGGTACGCATGGCTGCAATGATATTACAACCGCCCACTAGGGTCTAGCAGGCAATTAATAATGAAAGTAACGAACAAAACGATAAAGCCAACAACACCCTCACCAACACCAACACAGCCCACAACAACAACAACCAGTCCCCCTCTCTCACGAGCATTCCCACTAACAACCCGACAATACAGACAGCGGCAACTGCCACAGCCGCCGACAGCGACCAGCAGGTGGCGCCAGCCGACGCAGACCCAGGGCGGGCCAAGACCAGCAACAGTTCGAATAGTCTAAGTCTAGCAAGTAGCAGTAGCAGCAGCGGCAGCAGCAATAGTAGCAATCATAGCAGTAAGCAGGCGGCCAGCCGTCTGGTGGGGGATTTGGAGAACAACATGAACTGCCAGCTAAAGCAGCCGGTGGCCAAGCTGATCCACTTGAATGTGACCAGTGAGGAGGCGCCGGCGGCGGTGACAGACAATAAACAGCAGGTGGCAGCCACGCCCTCGCCACTGAGCGCCGATGAGACCAGCCTGCTGCTGCAGAAGCTCAGCATCAACAATCCGTTCTACCGCTTTCGCAAGCAGAGCAACTCGCTGAGGGAGCTCAGGCGGCAGCATCGGCGCTCCGGCCGTCGGCTTTTGAAGCGGCACCGGTCGGACGGTGATCTGGGCGCTGCCCCCACCACGCTGCATCCACAATCGCAAGCGCATTTGCATCCACACCAACACAATGAAGCCAAAGTTGTAGTTGTATTAGACAGTAAGCATCACCAAGTAGCCCTAAGTAGCAGTAGTCGATATCCTAGGGGGATGGCAATGGGCCACGAGAACAGCAATGACAACTCCACGGTAATTACGAATCCGTTTTCGATATTCCACGACGACGAGATCCTCACTTTGAGTGTGAATACGCGACTGCGAAGCGCCACAAGTGCGGCGGCTGCCCTGCGGGGCGGACGACAGACGCAGCGCAGTGGCAAGGGGCTGAGGCGGCTGTTCGAGTCTTCGCGGTCGGCAGGCAAGCTGCCGGAGCATCATTACCTGCACGGAGTGCCGGTGAGGCGGTTCGAGCGCCAGGACTTTGGCCAGGACAGCTCGGCGGCGGGCAAACCGAAGAGGTCGCGGGCGATTTTCAAGCAGCTTTCGCTGCGGAAGCTCCACAAGTCAGAGGATCCTCCGTCGCTGCCAAAACTGAAGCTAAGCTTTCCCAACCGCACCCAGAGCATTCAGAGCATGCGCAATGGGGCCACCAACGGGGCCTACGACATCCAGCACACCGCCTTTCATGCCCGTCTGGCCAACACCACCCCCAAGTCGAACTACTTCGAGCGGCTGCAGGCCAAGACCCGGCAGGGCATACAGAAGATACGCGACAAGTGCCGGAACTTCAAGTCGAGCGGCAGTGACGGCAGCGGGGGCAGCGAGTTCAGCGGCTTCCATACCCTGGCCAAGGACGAGAGCTTCCGATTTATTAGCGACCGGGCGCACATTTCCAATTACGAGTCGCGCTGTGCGGCGGCCAACGCCGCCGGCAAGCAGGCCACCATCTACAAGAGCTATAAGTCTGAGATTGACTTGAGCAAAAATCTGCACTACCTAGACGCTTACTTGGAGCAAAACTTCGACCGGGGGCTGAGCAGCAGCAAGCAGACGGCCCACTCGGTGGGCCGGGTGAGCGGGGCCCAGCGCCAAGAGCTGGAAAATACGCCTCGGGGGCGGCACAAGCGCAGCCAATCACAGGCCAAGGGCGGCAGCGGGGCCAGCGCTCTGCCTGCCAATTACGAGAACCTGGGCACCTTGCCGGTGTCGTCGCGTGGGGGGAAACGGCCGGCCGCCCTCCACTCGGACTCACTGAGCAGCAGCGACTACGCTTCTGTGTTCAGCGGGCCAACGCTGGCCAGCAGCAATAAGAAGAAGACGGCTTCTGAGGAAATCCTGACCGAGCCGGCATTCAAATTGCGCTACGAGCATCCTGACAAAATGTGCGAGTATTACTTTGACAACCTCACCAGCTACACGCTGGCCCTAGAGGAGAGCGAGGATTTGTTGCTAGCAGAAAGCGCGAAATCAGCGCGTTTCTTTTACGACGACAACGATGGCGACGACGACGACGAGGAGGGTGACGAGGATGCCGATGATGCAGGCGGTATGGCCGACGGAGCGTCTGATTATATGGCCCGGGATATACGCATACGCGTCAACGAATGCGAGGATGCTGATTGGTTTGAGCACCGCCAGCAGCCATGTCAAGCCGCCGCAGCAGCTGCTTCCTATAATGAGAATCTTGCCGAGAGCACATTCTACCAATCGCTCAATCAGCACTTGCAGCGCCAGGCAATCGGATTTGATGAACAGCAGCGACAGCAGCGAAGGACGCTCGATGACGCCGACGAGGACGGTGCTGATGTTGGCCAAGAGGATGCCGCCTCGCCGCTGGTAGGCGAGAGCTACCTAACCCACTTCCAGCGCAGCTACACCCCCCACCGGAGGACTGATGATCCGAAGTTGCCGGCTCACAAGCGCAGCGAGTTCTACGGCTTTGGGGCTGATCCCGAGACCGAGTTGGAGGCGGCCAAGCAGCGGCGTGCCGACCTCATGGAAGCCCTCTACGCCACGAGTAGCAGCAGCAGCAAGACGGCCAGACCTCGCTATTTCGAGGAGAATGAAGCCTCTAGTGGTCCTAAGCTAACGCCTGGCAATACCCTCACGCCCAGAAGTTCGTCAGGACTGCCCTCGAGCCAGCCAGCCGACCGACAGGCCACCGCGGAAGCCCTCTACGCCACCAGCAACAAACAGGTGGCCACGCCGAAGTCTCCCCTGCCGACGCACCAATTGAAATCGGAAGGGGCAGGCGCAGCGGGAGCAACCGGCCAACCTGGGCCATCGAATAATCGGTATATGCTGGAGAACCTGCGCAAATACTACGCAAATCAGCAGCAGCATCCGCCGGCCCATTCGGTTAACTCGTCCTCGCTGTCGAACTCGTCGTCCTCGAATTCGTCCGTGTCGCAGACGCATCCCCACCAATTGAAAATGCATTTGGTGGCCGCCGGTCAGCCGCACCACCCGCAGCAGCAGTCGCTTTCGTCCATCAGCAAGCCAACGGCGCCGCCACATCTTCATTTGGGGCCGCGACGCAACTCAGGCACATCGAATGCCTCGTCCACCGCTGACAATTTCGACAGCTTCATAGCCCTACGCAATGCCGGGTCAGCGGTCACTCCGCCCACGGAGTACGGGCTGGCCAAACAGCGGCGCCCCGACCGGACCCCGGTGCCTGGCTCGAGCGGTCCGCCGGCAGCCAGCACCCCTCTCATTACGGCCCTCAATTATTACGGCAACGAACCGCCTCCCACCGGAGCCAGCGGCAGGGGTGCCCTGGCTTACAATGGAAAACTAACAGGCACAGCCACCGCTGTGTTGTCACAAGTAAATTTTGGCAAGCCGGGAACGGGCTCGGCCACACCTGGTGCGGGACCAGCATCAGCCGCTGGCAGCGAATCTTTTATCCTCGA
Organism: Lissocephala sabroskyi; assembly: GCA_037075105.1. Classification (NCBI taxonomy): domain Eukaryota; kingdom Metazoa; phylum Arthropoda; class Insecta; order Diptera; family Drosophilidae; genus Lissocephala; species Lissocephala sabroskyi. The sequence goes on from JBAMCP010000195.1 coordinate 41,345, forward strand.
ATATGAATGTTAGCGCATCGTCCAGGATCCGAAAGATTCGACCACAAATGACCAAATATTTCCATTGGCATTTGTTTGTCCGCGGAATTCGATTCCGGGTTTAGGTGCGCTATCGCCCAAAATGACAATTCCAAATTGCCAGCGATTGGTGCGATTAGCAAAGCTGATTGGCAGATACTTATCGACACCGATACTGTTCATATTTGTTAGGTTAGGACTAGGGAATATCGGAGTTTGCTAGTAACTTAGGAATACTTTAATCACCGGATTATCTGGGGGCTATGGGATAATGTGGCGCGTTGAAACGTAAACTACTGACAATAATGCAATTCAATTAAAAAACCAAACCAAAATATACCCCAATACCCTTACTAAGGGTAAGGGGTATGAAAACTACATTCGGTTCAGGATTCGCTTTCAATCTGTGGAATCGAAACTGCGAGACTAGAAAAGTTTATCGTTAATCAACTTTTCAAAAATTAAAAATACTCCTGCCCCATTACGCAAATAATACCCGCATATTTTTAGCTACCCAGCATTGGACATACGCATATTTAGGATTGGGAACTCAAAGCTATCGAAGTTTCTTTCTTGAACATATAGGTAGGTTAAGTGTTGCGAAAGGTCGTAAATTATAAAGCGTACAAAAGAGCAGGGCTTGGGAAAACCCCGTCAATTTCCACACATAGCTTTTTCTCGTTTGTTTGTTAGGGCCACGCTCTCTTGTTCTCTCTACTCGATAAATCGGAAAAACATATATAGGAAAATGTAGGTAAAAATCGATACAGTGAAACTGCCACGAAATCAAACCGAAGAGAGGATTCCAAGGCAGACTCTGCTGCAGACGCATTTCGGAATCCTTGTATAAAATACTCAATTAAACAGATTGTAAACTATTCATGTAAATCACGCCCCAATTCTTTGAGCTTCCAGTGTTGACATACATAAAAACAAAAATCCCTTCACGCTGCACTTAACGGGCAATTGAACGGCCGCGGCATTAAATATGAAAATATGTAATTACTATGGAAACAAAAAGAAAAAAAATACCAAACGAATTTAATTATAAGGTCCGAGTGTGCGAAGAATGCGGTAATTGGATTCCCCACATTCTCCTCTGTTATCGATTCTTTTTCACATATTTTTTAGGTAGAATTCAGATTAAATTTAGCGGCAATGGGATTGTTACTGAGCAGCGGCGGTGGACGGTAAAATTGCCACACAAACAACCGAGGCAAGCCGAAATTATAGAGAAGTCAAAGCTACACAGGAACATGCGATATTAATGAGGAGCAGCGGACCACTGGGTGTATGTGGAATATTTTTCGGGCCCGCCAATGCAAACATTTTTACGGCCTCGGCAAGGAAATATGCATGTGTATTTATGCACTGCATACTTTTGCGCGCCACAGACCAACCAACCGTGCTCCATGCATTTGCCCTCTCCATCCTTTTGCCATCGCCCTGGCGCGTTGGCCCGATCCTTCCAATTATCTGGGTGCGCGCAATTTATCTCATTTGCGGTTGAGTTATTTCCGACTGCAGCAAATAGTAATATGGAGCGGAGCCTCTGCCTTCCCCTGATTCACCTACAGACCGTAGGCCATGCTGGATGGATGGATGGGTTGTTTCGCCCTGCCGGCCCGGCCAGCACACTTTTCCGCTTAATTTACTGCCGTCCAACTGCTCGTACGTACGGTTCGTCAACGAACCGCAAAAAAAGAATACACAGCATGTGGACGGCCGACCGGACCGAACCAGTGGCATTGTCAGACGACAACAGCAATTGCTGCATAATGTATGCACCGGCTGGACCGGGAGAGGAAAACTTCTCTTCCCTTGTCAACATTGTGTTTTCACACTTCTGGGGAAAACGCGCGCGGTCACCTCAGTTTGCCATTCCGCCTCAACAATAACTCATTGCCTGCGTTATGCCTGGCCATCAACTTATCGGCAGGCCCCTTGGCCCCATGACAATTGTTAAAAGTCACTGGACCCGCATTTGTTTCTTCACGATATGCTGGTGTTTTGTCCTCCTTATCAATGCCGACAAGAAAAAAACATAAATCAGATTTCCCCGCCGCCGCCTCGTGTAGCTGTTTTTGTCGTTTATTCAATTTAATTGTAAATAAGTTAGTTGGATTCAGATAAGCACGCCAATTTGTTGGGGTGGAGCATCTTAGTTTGACCGCAACACCAACGCCACCCACACAGACTCCCACAAAACTTCTGTTCTGGACTAAGCCGAACTGCTAACCGAGACACAAACCCTCCCCATTTTACCCCAGACTCAAACCAAACTAACCGCGGTCGCCAAGGGCGCTGTTTGTGCAACTTTTTTATGTTCATCTGTTTACCATTTTTCTACTACATAACATAAACACTTATACTACAATATATATAAAATATCTATATATGCCTACATACATGTACTTTTAAGAAAATTTCTGTTTATTTCGCCCCCTCCCCCCGGCGATTTGAGTAAGCAAAATGCAAAAACCAACCGAGTTCGGTTCTCAGAAGTTCTTCACAGTTCTTCGCTCTCTCTCTCTAATTATATTTTGTTTGTATGTTTGATGTGCTAATAATATTTAAATTTAATTTATTCCTACGACTTACGTTTAATTTTAGTTAGAAAAAAAAAACATTTTCAAATTTGTTAAGAAACAGAAACAGAAATCTATCCCTGGTAATGCAAAGATTTCTTTTTTTGGTTGTACTCACTAGACTTTTTCCCATCATAAAACAAACACACCCACACAAATACACTTTAGGAATTTAAGCGAGAGCAATCCTGCCAGTGGAATGCGTCCCCCAACTAATACAAAAGTAACCAAATGTCCGTGTTTCGTGTCAGTTTCGTTTTGTCAATTTCTGTAATTAATGTTACTCTTTTTGTTGATTTTGTTTCGTGCCGTTTTTTTTAAGATCAAACGTTCTGTTGTCTAACCGCTGAATTGAATTTCACCGCCCACCGAAAGAGTGAAAATTCCATCACTTTAATTTTTTCTTACCTTGCAATGCGTTTGTCTGTCCAAATAATGAAATATGTTCAATGCTTTCCGACGCATGTTTATTTTCGTATCTGTGAGTCTGATTCTGTGAGTCGTGGAAGTGCCATTCTGTTTGTTCAGAGCCAATAATTTAAACAATCAATTAATGTATCTTTTCATTTTCAAGTTCAATTTTTAAACGAATTTCTCATTTGCTTATGCGGCATGCAGTGCAGTCTCTCCGAAAGTCTTCAAACTCTTTGTGTATTTCAATTATTTAGTGGCCTTGATATTATACTTATTTTCTGCGATGGCAAGGATTTTCCTTAATTAAGAATTCGCCTTGACAGTAAATCGTTTTTTGTGGGTTAGGCGAGTGTTAAACAAGAGAAAAGAGAAAACATCGACACGCACCAGAAAATCCAACATCGCATAAATCAAAACTTAAAATTGTGGGCCGTCAACGACCAGAATGAATGTTTCTTGAGTAGTTAGTTTTTCAACTTCCTGGGGCCATAAACTATGAGAGAATGCAAGCATGGCTCTGCATTCTTTGGCGCACTTTGTAGAGTCCTCGAAAGTTTTTATCTCGTCCTGCCCACAAAAATTTCATACTTTACTCTCTCTTTGCTCGCCGTCAGTTAACATTCCCTGCAATTTGTTAAACGCGGCTTAATTTGCTTGAATCAACAAGACCCACTTTATTGCATCATTACACAATTTGCCTCTCTCCTCCGCCTTTCCCAGTTAGCCGAAATTTTCGCCCAGCGAATGGCCAGAAAATGCATTCATCTGCCAGCAAAGTTAACTGCCATTGTTGACGTGCTGACACAGACATAATTCATCCCCCAGCACCTCTTTGGGAGTTGGTGGTTGCCAGTTGCCAGCTGGAAGTTGGCAGTCCCGGAATCTTTGACACCCTCACCAGGCCGATGCAGTTTCTTTTGAGGCCAACAAACTTTAATTCCGCCACAAGTCGCTTTGCAAGTTAGTTGTGCCCACTAATCGCATAATCCAATTAGCCGTTGTTCTCAAGTGTTTCTAATTAGGCAATAATTGCTGGGCCTTGCCAAGTTGTGCAATTAGAGTCGACGGGCTTAAAGATTTTGGTCCGGCCCGCCACCTGAAGTCGGCATTTTTGAGAGCTCATGCGCAAGTTTACCACCACCCCCCTCAAATCACTATAATAAGCTGCTTTAGTCAACAGTTCTTGCAATTGCCTGCAGGGTATTTTGGGCAACCACAAAAATCCACAAACGAGCACGCACCCACGCACCCGAACAGACCACCCAACCCAACCACCAGCACGGGGCATGCCACATCCACACGAATGCAACCACTTGAATTTAAGGCATTTTGGCACCTCTTTCTGAAGTTCTGAAACCTTTAACACCTTTCAATTCTTGGCCGAGTAAACCACGAATCATCTTTCGCAGCAGTCGTTAAATCGGGTTCAAGTTTAAAGCAAACGGCAAAGTGTTGGGTCCAGCAAATTTTTACTCGACCTCAACTCCAAAAAGGTTAACTACTTTACCGTAGCAAAGAGATTTCAAGTTGAAAACTTGTTAATACCAAATAATCTCCGAGCAAAGGCGCTGATGATTGTTATAGTTTATGGTTCATGGAAGACGATCATGGGAAGAAGTTAGTTTTTAGAAGACATAGAGCAATATTCTCGATGAATAGAGAGAAGACCGAACTTCCATTCTATTTCGAACATTCTTTAAATTTTTTGTATTAGAAAGGATTTTATAGTGAGGGTATTTTGATTATGAAAAATCTATTGGAGCTGGGACTGAATTACTTAAATATTGTTAGGCAAGCTCTCCTCCAAAGTTCCAACTTTGGTAACCATGCAATTGAAGACGGAGAAAACATAGAAAGAAAATCTTTTAGGTTAATTCTGGCAGTCTTTCAGTGTTCATTTGGAATCTTAGTTCAGGTGCTTTGACCTAAAAGTCTTTAAAAACAGCCTTAGTTGTGTTTCTTCGACTTTTCGTTAATTAAAATATTGGTTGGGTTTATAAGGCTCTATCCTGTTTGAATTTACGGGCAATGAAGTTGTATTTCGGTTAATTTGTTTAATTCGAATTATTTAAATTTCGGGCCACTAGATATGCATTTGCGCAGTAATTAATTTGATCGAATTATGGCACTGGTGTGACTTTATTAAAATGTCCAAAAGGCAATACAGAAGTCGAGCCGGTTGACGACTCATTAAAACGTAAACACAAATCAAACCCAATGAATAATTAATAATTATTATAGGCATCATCATGAAGTGAAAAATAATATTTAATTAAATTTGGATCCCGGCCAAGGCGGCCTTTGTTTTTTTTTTCAATTGAATTTCACACTGAAATCCCGCAATTATTTTCATTCGTGTCAGTCGAACCAAGAAATGAATGTTTTTTATTTATGGTATTATTTTTACTGTTCTCGGTAGTCGGCTGAAAAAAAAAAAGAAATCGGCCAAGCAATTCAACAGCAGCACACGTAATTCAATTTATTTAATTAAAAAAATTTAATTGTTTTTAATGCGGCAGCAACAACCTCCACCCCCGATTTACAACATATTTTGTTCGCTATTTTTTCACGGCACGTTTATTTGTTAAATGTCACGTCTGAAGCCATGCGACTGTCATAAAGCATTTGATTTTTGCAACCGTCATTCTGCATACGCCGAACTTAAATGTGGTTACTTTTGTGATTAAATTTTGTTGAGTGTCCATTCTCTCTGCTTGGTTACACTTGGTTATGATTTTCGAACTGTAATTTTAAATGTAACTAAACGAAGTGCATTGAATGGATTGAGTAATGATTAATTTTTCATTTTGAATACCCCGCCCCGCCACTGTCTCCACCCCTTTAGTTGAGAGTAAAGATTTATGAAAGTGCGCGATTGCAAGAGGCGTTTATAATTAAGATCACAGCCCCGCCCGGCGAATCCAATGCAGAGAGAGGGGATGAGTTCGAGGTCATTCATATAACCGATAGAAAGTTAAGCGAGACCAGCTTTTGAATTGCCAGCCCTTTCCGAATCAACTAAACATAGCGAATATTTTTTATATATTTTTTAATTATGTACAATTTATTTATATGTAATTTGTTTAGTGCAACTGTATTAATTTTAGTTTTGTATTTTAAAATAAAACATTTAAAAGCATTTCTGCGTACCTTCCCAATCACTGCAGCAGCGGCAAAAAGTAACTTAATTTTTGTTGTTCTCTTAAAAATCGTGAATAATCTTATTAATTTTCTTGTGTTTGAATGTAAGCCGATGTGATTTTGTATCTTATGGCCTATGAATTGGTCGTCGACAACCCCCACATCCTTTAGGAAGGAGAATCAAACAAATCGCATTATACAAATATTTATATAAATTATATATGTATGTATGTATGTATTATTATTAAATGCAGTGCAAGTAATTGAAAAAAAAAATCAGAATCGATATGAAAATAAGAACAAATTTATAACAAATAAAACAAGACAATTAAATTGCAAAAACGATACGACTGTCTGTGTGTGCGTGTGTGTGTGATGAGAATGCGAGTTTTCATTAATTTTGCATCGAAAGTACAGTAAATTTATTAATAATATTGATTTTGTTCATTGTATTTTCTCACTTTCTGTGCGTGTGTGTGTGCGCGCGTGTGTGTGTGGATAATTTTCTCTTTTGTATGATGGAACAATGAAAACATTCCGTTGTGATTTATTCACAAGCATCGTGGTCTCTCTTGCTCGCTCGCTCTTTAGGTTTTTGGTATGAATATTTTAAAACCTCTGTGCGCTCTGCTGCTCCCGCTCACCGGTAGTTGATTGAGCCTTCACACACACCAAAACACACACACATGAACGAAGCAAACAAGCCAAACACAAACACCAACACAATCAAAGACACAAACCGAACACCGCTGGCATTCCTTGCCAAATTGTTTTTTATTTGAGTTGACGTTGAAAAATCTCACGGAAACATCGTGCCAAAGTTGAAAATTAAAAACCCAAAATTCTAACACAAAACACACACAGCCACGGTACACGGTACACTCCACAAGACACCTTGGCAAATGTCTTAACCTGCATATGCTTATTTTCCTTTAGTCAAAACTCTTCTTATTGTAATTAATTTGTACGTTGCTCATGTTCGTTGCCCCGAAAACAAATCCCATGCCCCCACCCCACCCTCTCGCTGTAAACTCACTTAAGCAGGAAAGTTTTTGCAAGTAATATTTTTGGAAATTAATTACACTCCATAACCGCCGAAAGAGACCATCAAGCAAAAGACAAACAATGACACGCGCGAACCGTTAGAAAGCACGAGTAGAATTCTCAACACCAAGCAAGCCCAAGTACCCAAGTGCCCAAGTAGCCAAATCCGGAATCCGTACACGACTGCCATTCAGTTATACAGGTTTTCGTGTAGAGTTTTGTGTATCATTTGTTTGTTTTGCCATGTTTGTTGCTTAGAAATGGGCTCCCGAAACGTCCCGTGAAGAAGAGAAGATTAAGCTTAAATCAGTCTTTCGGTTTCTTTTATGAGCGCCCCGTCTTGTCTCACAAACACTTGCGTTCTCTCTCTCTCTCGCTCTCGCTCTCTCTGTCTTTATATTTAATATATCCAACCTACCTACCTACCTACCTACCAACTTATATATGCGCATATACTACATGTAAATTGTTTAATTGATATTGATTGAATTAATTGATTGATTGATGAATTGCCCTTTACTAAATATAACAAAATATATTTCTATATATACCTATTAATATAAATATATAAACATATATCTAATGAGTATATTTATGTATTATATATATCTGATTATTTTTATTACTTTGAGACCTTTGATGACAATGACAATGAATATGGTGATGATGATGATTATGATGATGGTATGATGATAATAATGGTGATGATGATCTGTTATAAGAGAATGAAATTGAACTTTTACTTTGATATGTATTATATGACTACCTTCATATATCTCTACATTATACTTACTTATAAACCAAAACCAAAAAAGAGAAACCAACAACATATTTAAATAGTTATGTATACCACTGATATCCACATATCCTTATACTACTTATAATGCCGGACGTTGCTGCCGTTCGTTCGCTCGCTCGTTCGTTGGTTCGTTCTGCTGATGATGATCGTGATTTGCGCATAACCTAAATAATTCCGCATACGTAATTGCAATTTACAATTTTTATAAAACCAAAAAACCAAAACTACCAACTATTTTGATGAGCTGCCATGATTTCTGTTATGGTGCAACTGGATTACGAACGTTTTTTTCTTACCATATTACTTTTTTCCTCTCACACACCCACACCCACACACACCGACACCCACACTTTTGTCTCGCATATACCATCAGCAAAAAAAACACATCAATTACTCCAAAACCTTAGCATATAGAAACTGCAGCATCCCGTGCATACTGTAAATTTATCCTGACTGTTTTGTGAAAAATCCAAACGATGTAAGCGAACCACACACACACAAATCGTACATACAGTTGCCACCCACTCGGTCAACAAAACTCAGACAACATAGAAAACCCAGCAATACTTTACCCTTCACCTAATTCTAGAGAGCACAAGTTTATCTGTTTTTATCTGCATTACATTTTGGGTCCGATGTATTGAGTTTCGTTGGGAACATCAAATCGAACGATATTTGGGGTCCCAACCGAGCTCATTATATAACGCTGAGACCAGTTGAAGTTCACGTAAAATTAAAGTTTGCCATTGAGTTCGAGTCCCCAGACACCCACCAAACGCCCACAGAAGCACCAACACAGCCCTGAATATACCGTTCTATAGTTTTTTTTTAATACTCCTCTGTCGTAGCTTCTAAAATGTAACACCCTTTTAGCAATTTGATGTGCACCCGAAAGTAATTTGCATACAACAACAACAACCACAACAACCAGAAAAAACCTGGCCCACAACTTTTAGAAATACCCCATTTTTTTTGTTCGCTGTAATTACAATTTAAATAATTTTTTTTTATTCGTTTGAGCTGCCAAAACTTAATTAAGTCCTGCACCTGCTGCACCAACTGAAACTCACCTTTTTTTTTTAACTAATTTTCGATTTTTATTTCGCCGTCACCGCGTGTATATGTTTTTTTTTTTTAGTTTAAGTTGGCACAGTTTAAAAATGTTAATTTCTATTTTGTTCTTCGCTTGCAAGTGCACTAATTATAAGTTATTTCCACCCAGCCTCCCAGGAGGTTAATTTTAATTTCCGCCAGCACCGCACCAAAGTCGCTTTCGTGGTTGGTTGGGTTATTCGGCGTGTGTCGATTTAGTTTTGGATTAATTTTCATTATGCGCAGTTGAGCTGCGAACTTTTGCACTGCCGCGAGTTTCTGCACAAATCCTTCCTTGGCTAATGATCTTCCGATATCTGCACTAAGCTTAATTGACTGCACTGAGTGTAATTTTTACAGAGTGAAAGTTTTAATCCAACAAAAATCTATTTGCTAGGTTGGGGAATGTGCACTTCAATACTTTAAGTATCCAATTTTGTTTTGGAGTCATTCATTGCAAACGTGTTTTTTTCCTAGCTAATTGTTTTAGTCCTTAAAGATAATATTGAATTTCAGCATCCGGATCAAAGGTAAGTTTAAAAAATGTTATTTTCTTGCATGCTTTGATTTTAAAATCTTTGATAAACTTAGAAATTCAATAATTACTTTCCTATATATTTTGAGTGATTATCTCTTTGTTTTATTGTATTTCCATATTACAATGGTATTTTTTTTACTCGACACCTGAAGGTACAAATTGATTAATGTTTTGTGTGTACGATAACGAACATTGCTGGATAGATGGACTTCACTTTTCATTTAAGCATATTGGAAGAATCTTTGGAGGCTTTACGATTGGTCCCTCCACTGCTCAATCTACTTAAGTACAAACTTATTATACCCTTGTACCCTCAGGTGAAGGGTATAATAATAAATAATACACTCAAAATCAGTTCTTTATCCAAAGAAATGAACATATCGATAAAAGTAATTTGAATTGGGGTCCCCTACATTTGAGTTTTTTTTTATCAGAATGATTATTGAATCAAAATTCTCTTACTTAAATCGGTCAGGGTATAAGTTTATGCCCACGTTTTACTTAAGTTCCCTTAACTTTAGTGCCTGTTGATTTTCTAAATGGGACTCCCATTTTTGTTGTTGACGCTTCCTTGAATCATTTTAGCTTTGGAAGTGTTCGCTGGCCATTTTGTGGAGTAAACAATTTGCATTGAAGCGACAAAGACAAAGCTTTATAGACTATTCATACTGGAGTTTTTCATTGCAAATAATTGAAAATAACAAGCCGCAAAAAAATAAAGAATAAGCTTACCTTTCGTCGAAGATAACCACAGAGTGAGAGCCCCGAACTGCTTTAAGTTTCGCTGTGGTTCCCTTTTGATCGTCTCCAGCGGAAATGTTGTGGGTGGAAAAATTCAGTCGGCGTTAATAAATTTCATTGTAGCTTTTGTATGGGCAGCGGGACGGGCGATGGCAGTTTGTATTGTGCTGGTTTTTGTTTCAGTGCAGAATGTTTTCCTCACAATACCCGGCATTTTATTGTATTTCATGGAGAGAGAGTTCAACGCACTATAAATTTTCGCCACAAGAATTTATGTTGGCTGCTCTGTCTTCGCTGCTGTCTGCAGTTCGGCATCGTCTCATTCGGAATTTCCAATTTCATAATTTATAGCGCATGCATTTCCGGTTGGCTTTTTTGGGTTCATTGAGCTGCATGACGAAGCGGCGAGGTGGAGCCGTGGACTTTAAATCAAAATTTAATTTTCTGGCTTGATTCCAAGTCTGATTGATATTTAATTTGTAAACGTACCTACAATCATCCAAATGCATTCTATTTCCATTTCCTACCTTTGGGCGATGAATGTTTTTTTTTGTTTATTTAAATGCAATATCAAAACGCAATTTCAATGCGAAACTTTGCATGGCAAATAAAGTTCCTGGTCCAAAACTTGCCGGCGTTTACCAAGAAATGGCAAAACAACTGGCCAGCAGAACAACTCATCCGAAACTTTGGCCCATAAATTTGTGGAGCCCTCCCCACCGCCCGAAACCCTTATGACGAAATCGAAATGAAGAAACAATAAGCGCATAAATTATACCCCGGGCTCGGCCAAAACCGAGTGCAGTGACTAAGCGAGAACTGAACACTCGGTGCGATGAGGGGAAAATAAAAAGAATCCCGGGCAAAACCGAAAAAAACTGAAAAGGGATAAAATCTCAACTGACACTAAAGTGTCGTCAGAGACAATGAAAAACGCATACAGCAAACAATAGCGCCTCAAATTACAAGAACGACTGTCTGCAAGGCAGTGGGCGGCATCTGGCAGCCACGCCCACACTCCAGACACTGGCAATTCCCAGGCCGCCGCAAGCCGTCGGACCATCACTTTCTTTTTGCATTGTCGTCGGCTTTTGTTTCAAAGCGCCACGGCGTATACGCAATTTGTTTGCAGCACACACAGCGCTCAGAATCTCTAGAGAAAGTTTACGTAAATCGTACGTAAATGTGTAGGCGGGTGTGGGTGGATATGTGCGAGTCTGCCTATTGTAATTTGGCGCTATTATTAAAAATCCTTTATGACGCCAAGAGCAGGAGCTGCCGAAGGAGCTGCCGCGACAGCAATGGAGGTGGCAACGTTGGCGACTGCTGCTCAGATTTCAGTAAACGCATTTTGGGTGCCCTAATTGCGCCATTAAAAGATGACAAAAACAAAAAATATAAGAAAGTAAGAACCTTGCGGTCGGCTCGGTGACGAGCCCACAATTCAGCACCTTGGAGCACAGATCACCAAACCTCAAAAATCCCAGCACAGAAATTCCTGAATTATCGTATCTTGGGATCTTGGAAATTTATTATTCAAATACTTGTGAGAATGTCACCCACAGCATCTCTAACTATTTTATCAAAAGAATAGTAAGGATTAAAATTGGAGACAAAATAATCTAATTTTTTCGTAATTCAAATAAAATGGGATCTTTATAGATCTTCAGAATTCTAATCAAATATTTTTGTATTTCTCTTTATTATTTTATTAAAACTATGAAAATTGTAGACAATCGAACATTCGATATAATTTGAGAGCAAGAACCAGAAATTCGCTACGCTTTATAAGATTTGAAAGCCTTCTATCTCTTAAAAAAAAAACCGGCTCTATAGTAACCCAAATATAATCAAAATAATTATAAGGGAATTGATTAATTGGAGTTGAATGTGTTATTAAAACAAATCCTGGTTTCATTTGGCCTTAATTTATTACAATCCCAAGTTCAATTTTCTGGGAGAATTATTATGGTTCCATAAAAGACTATCAAGCTGTTAAAATACGCTCGTATTTTAACCACTGTGCAACGGTGGCGGCAGAAAAAAAAACAATAAAATCCCAGAGAACTTCCAAGCAAAGGCATTTAATATGGGTTTTATGTGATGTCATTTTTTGCTCTCGGTGGAAAGTTTTTTGTTCTTGGCACTTTGCTCGACTCTCCGCTGTCTTGTACTCCTGCGCGGATGTCATAAATGGCATACTTCATATGAATGGACCACAATGGAAACGGCTGTGTGTGTATGAAGCTTACTTAAGTTTTCGCAAAAGCCACTATAAATAAAATTTATATGTCCTTCTGCGTGTGTCGGGGCGGGGAGGCTGGGTGGGTGTGTCTGCAGGTGCATTTTATTTTTTAATATGCTTAAAAAAACAAAGAACCCTAAGAGGGCGAGCACACTACAAATTTGCATTTTATGTTCGCTTTTTCACCAACAAACTGCAAATTACTCTGGCCATTCAACTTGTTAAGGGCAACAAAAGGAGTCCACTCTGCCAGGGGCGCTTCTGAGAAGCTTAGTGGCTCCAATTAGGCTTAAGTTCTTTGAACAGACACAAATAATCCCATGATAAGAATTTCAGCTTAAAACTAAAGCCATTTTAGGAATTCAAAAATTTATTCGATTTCCAAATAAAATTTTCTCTTTAAATTTCTTTAATTTCACAAAGTGTCTGTAATCATAAGATTGGTATTATCGTTAAAGGAATACCTCAATTCCATTTAGAAGAGGGAAGAACAATGAAATAATTAAGAGAATATTAAATTTTGTTCTCTTGAAAATATAAAATATGATGAAATTGCAGATAAAAAAACAAACACGAAATCAATAGACTAATAATTAAGTCAAAAATTTAATTTTTTAAATCAGAAATAGAATGGGAGACAAAAATCCCACCCTCAACTCTAATTGGATCCACCAAGATAACGAAACAAAATAAAGCTTTATAATCGCTTAAAAAACTGTACTAAAATGAATCCATCTGGATTCAAAATTGCCATCTTAATTAAATTGCATTACAATTAAATCAATATAAATATAGCTTGAGATTGTATTTTAAAAAGATATTTTCAAAGTATGTTTAATTGATTATATTTGTATATAGTTTCCCATTTGCTTTGCTTCAAAAGTCGCAGTTTCTGGGTTTAAAGTTTTTGGAATCCATTCACATTTTGGCTCAGATCAAACTTTCGTGGTCTTTTAATTCCTCCAAAGCGTTTGACTTACTTTTGATTGCTCTTAATTCCCTGAGAAAACCTTTTCAGCCATCACGCTCGTAAACATCAAAGGCTAAACTTTTCATACGAAATAACCAAAAATGGTGAATTGAGGTAATCAAAATTAGCCACACGGCAAATGCTTTATTTCTTAAAGTCGACTGGACTCTTTCCCTGTCTATCTTTTCCTTTCTGTGTTTCTCCTTCATTTCCCGGCCTTAGCGAAAAATTAAACTTGTAATAAAACTTAATGAGTTGGCGGTTTTTAATAAAAATGTGCGGCTGGCGGCGTTTGACTGCCAACAATTTGAGCGTAAATTTGCCTTGATAATCACAATTTTCGTACCTTTTTTTTTTGGTAATGACCACACAAATTTCAGCGCCCCCCACCACAACCGCGGCGGCTGGGTCCCATCTCCACCCTCCCAGGATTTCAATAAAAAGTAACGAGGCTGTTGGCTGCCCCAACGGTGAGGGCTGCGATGGTCAAGAAGTCGACCCACGTTAAAAACGAGAAAAAATCGAAACAAAGCTCCAACTCATCCCCTCGCATTTAATATTTAAATAGCAACCCGGAACATCAACCCCCGTCCCCTTGGAAGACGACGACTGACCATTTCAGTGCCCATCCCACTCCGCCCATGCCAGCTGCAATTGCCCATCAATTATGCGTGCGTAATGCCTGTATAAATATTTGCAATATCAGCAGGCCAAACAAAAAGGCCGCCCCCACCGCCACCCCCCTTAGCCCTTGTCAACGTCTGTTTGACCAAAGCAATTGACTGTGGGACCCTCGAATGAGCCGGCCACGGGCAACGCTCGCCCGCCCTGCCCAAGGCCGCCATTAAATTCGAAAGTTACGCAGGTGAGCCCTTCAGCCCTTTGCATGTCCTGCTGTTCGGGCTGCCGCAGCCATGTCCTATAATTCAAGTGTTAATCATTCAATTTAAGTGCGTTCATCGGATGAAAACGATTCGCACAACTGGGCGTATGAAATTTAAAACAGTCGACGCTCAGTAAGTTCGACTTCTGGAAGGAGCGAAATTAAAGAGAAATTTACATTTTTAAATTGGCAGTTTGCTTTAAGTAACTCTCACATGTTTTTTGATTTTTCTAAAGGTCATTTAAAGGTTTTACGGGGCCCAACTTTTGAAAGAAGATTTAGTAGATGCAATTCTTCTAATCTGAGTAGAGAATTCCTTTTCTTGGCTTCGAAAAACGAGGGATAGAAAAGAGACCGTCAATTTATTTTTATCACACAGCTGAACAAACTACAATATATAAATTTTTATTTTCCAAACGAGAACACCTCATAAAACCTTAAAAGTTAGGGAAAAATTCTATTCCACGATTCGTTTCAAATATTTTGTAAATTTTTTTTTATTTATTCAAGAGTCCTTAATGCTATCTTAAAATATCATACGTAGCGTATAAATATGTATGCAATATATTTAGTGAATCGATTATTATTTATTGGTCGCCTGTTGCGATATCGTGTAAAGTTTTTTACCATTCTTCTGCTTAGGTTCTTTACATTTTTAGTATTCTTTTCGGAGTTACTTCCTTTCTCCATTGAATTAGTAAGATATTGTAAATAATTCTGATCAGACCTAAATCTGTTCAATCCTCCGTTTGTAGAAAAATCTTACCGTTTCCACCTTTCTTAGATTTCCGAAGCAACTAACTTCTCAATAAAAGATATTTCTATAATTAAGAAATCGCTAATACGATTCAAATCTGAAAAATTTCGAAATGTTCAAGTCTTTTTCCGTCAGAATTAAAATCGTAAATGCCGCTCAATTTAACTTTTTTTTTTAATTTCGTTTTCCTTCTTAGAGTTCTCGGTAAAATTCCCCCACAACAACTTTACCATTTCTTCCGAAAGCATCTATTTCCATTTAATGTCTTTGCTGGTTTCTTAAAATCATAAAAGCGAGTTTAAAAAATTACCAATATAAGATTTTAAAAACATTTTAAAACACTTTATCGGTTTTGATAGTAGTAAGGATCTTGGAGAATAATCTTCCAATAGCGAATTCGCCAACCTGAAAGATTTTCTGCCAAAATTCTTTATAGTTTGTAGCGAGCGCGCACTGTGGGGTAACATAAATGAGTTGTGCACTTGACAAGCCTGAGTATTTATGATGATTTTTTGGGTAGTTAATGGTTTTTTTTATTCACTGAACGTTCGGTAAGTTGGTTGTAATTTTTGTTAATTGCATGAATTTTCGGTTTGTAATTTACACGCAAATTGCTCAGACGTGTGTGCTTTGTAATGGGCAATTAAGTAACCAGATTGCCGGACCCGAAGGAGCCCAGAAGGAGCGTCAGGTAAGTCCAGAGAATTTCCCATCAGCTGGGGAAAAACCGTTTGCAATGAATGCGAAAAATGAAATGAAAATTGCGGAAAAAATTGCCCTCTGCCTGCATTTCGATTGCTCCGAAAACATAAAACACAAACTATAAACATTTCGACATCTGCCAGCGAGCAGACGCAAAACTTTTTCCTTCTGGTAAACGCATCTCAAACACTCGCCGAGATATCGCAGTTATTACAAAGCAACTGCGGGGCAGCAAGAAAAAACAGCAGTAATGCCAGAAGGATTCCCCCACTTTCAGCGGAGCAGCAGCTCTCCTCGAAATGCAAAAGAAACGGCGAGGCAACTGCGACCCGCCAGAAATATTTACAAAAGAATTCCTGTAAGTTGGAAGTTATTTTTAAAGTGCAGTTAGCTTTGATCGACCCGCCTCGCCCGGGGAATGAGCCGAGCGGAAGCTGCTGCTGGTGGCAGGGGCAGCGCCAGGCCACGCTGTGTCAAAATGGCTGCCGATGCAAACTTCCGCCGGACAATTGATGAAAGCCCAGCAGCCTTGCGTCGCTAGTTGTACTTCGGGTGTATGCAAAAGCCGCCCCCTTGGTTGAAGATGGCGTGTGGAAAAGTTTGTGCAACTGACAACGCGTGGAGGCGGGGGGTAGGGTTCCCGTTGGCTGCTCACTTGGGCCAAGAAAAGCGCTGGGTTAGACGGTGGACGGGTTCTTTTTGCATTGCATTTCAGTTGGTTTCGCGCCAGCAGCAAAAGTGCAGGACCCGAAAGTTTTGTTTACAAAGTTTTCAAATTTTTGTGGCACTGAGTTGAACTTCCGTTGCGCCAGCGAATCCGGCAGTTGATGATGATGACAACGCCGCCCACGGTGGGCATCCAAGAAGGCACTTCCGCCTGGCCAGGATATCCGAACGAACGCCAAAGCCGATTGAAAGGAGTGCAGACAGCAGCGCACCTTCCTGCCAGCTGATCAATTGCATCGTCATCCATCATTAACAGCCTGGCCACAAATGTCCTTCTCAATTATGTGGTAACTCTACTCAATTTGCCTCCTCCCCAATGCCGCAGCCGCATTCTAAATGATGCTGAAAACCTTCCACCAGCACCAGCACCAACGCCGCCGGCAACTTGTCATTTCGCGGAAAATTATGTCAACGCTTGTCAACTTTCGTTTTGCGTCTTTTGCGTGCCCTCGGAAGTTGCTCAAGTGTGGCCCGTAGTGCCTTTTGAGTGCTCCCAGTGAATGGCTGAATGAGTGAATGACTGAATGAATGCAGGCTTCCTCCTCGCCCCCACACACACACGCAGGCGAGTATGTGAGGCAGCTGGCGCTTTTCTTCGGCTTCTTCGGTCTCGTTTTTATTTTTTTATTGACTCTGTCGAGGAAATGCAGCGGCCCAGCGGTGGCAAAAGTGCCGAGGGCCACCCAAAGAAACTTTCTTAATTTAATGCAAAATTAACCACCCGCCCCGCGTCTGGCCGGCCGGCCTTGTAATCCGGTTGTCTTTCAACCGCTCACACATTTTAAACTTTAATGGGCCGCCACCCCGCACATTAGCTGCTCTTTTGGTTTATTTTTTGTTCAGCTTTTCCGCACTTTTCCTTTGCCGATGGAGAAAAAAATACTTACACTTGGGCCTGGGCTAATTAGCTGACTCTCCCAGTGGGAGAACGGCGGGAAGCCTTTTTAATTTGCAGTGGGCCCGGCGGTTAACTCGTTTGCTTGTCTGTTGGCAAATTTAATAAGTTTTACTCTCGCCATTCGGCGGCCATTGCGCCGGGGTCCCTGGGTGACGATAACGAAGATCCTGCCAGCCGAAATTAGCCTGTCATGTTGGCCAAGTTAGCACGCTGCCTGCTGCCTGCCGCCCGCTCATGCATGAAATTCTATTTGAAGTTTTTCCCCACACTTTTCGTTTTGGATGAATTGCCAAATTGCACTCCAGCATGGGACCCCAGGGACCTGTAGCCATGGGGGCCATAGTAACCGACTCGTCCTGCATTTTGACTCCAAGCTCTGCTCGTTTGCGGCAAACATTCAAAGCCGCAATCTCCAAAGATCGTCAAGCAACCAAATATTTTTTATTTTTAATCCACCACGAGTAGTTTGCAAACGCACTAGAAATCAACGAAGCATATACTTTATTTTAATTAAGATTTTAAGCACTCAAGTAGCTAAAAGTGCACCTTGTAGTCTCAACAGTCGCTGAGCCTCTTTTCGTGTATAAAGTTTTCGATTTAATTTTCTTTAAATTTCCTTAGTTTTTATTTGTGTGTGTAACTCAAATTCAGCTTTACTAATCCAATAAAAAGACAAACTCACACACACAGAAACGTTTCCAGGACACCCCGCACAGAGCCCCCGACCACCCTAAGCAACAATCGGAAATCGGATTGCAATCGACTTCCGCAGTGTTGCTTTTTGTGGTCGAAGTTTCCGTACCTGCAGACAACTTTATATATATATCTCTCTCTTTTTAACACACTCACACACACACATTTATGGCAAGAAATATTTATACATATACTAAATATAATAAATCATACACAACTTATTTGATAAGTGTCTACTCTTTTCCTTTTTTCGTCTCTTTTACGCTCTGACATTTCATTTTCCGATAATCCAAACACCACCACCACCACCACCACGAACACCACAAACAACCAACAACAACAACCACACAACCACCACCAACCACCACTTACAACAATTGTGAACCACGTGTATTAACCGTTTTGCCCTGCACCGCCATCACCATCACCATCACCAACAACCGAACAACCGAACAACAACCACAACAGAGCATCCCAGTGCTGCGCACATTCGCCAGCCATCATATAGCGTAGCGGGAACTTGGTGTGGCCAGCACCACCAACACTACCACCAGCAACAACAACACGAACACCAACACCACCGCCGCGGTCACCAGCAACAATAACAATATCAGCAGCACCAACAACAACAGCAGCAACATTGCAACAACCACATGTTCTTCATCGGCGACCACAATAACCACACCGACAGGTACCCCGCCCCTGCCCCCGCTGCCGAATACGTTCATAGCGATCAAAACGAAAAGCGAGACAAACGGCAGTGTTGGCAACACCAGCAACACCAGCCTAGCCATGCACAGCAGCAACAACAGTTTCAAGTCCTCGGGCAACAACAGAAGGTCCCCCATCGGCCAGCCACCACCTCTGCCAGCCAAGAACGGGGCCAAGCAGGCACACAATCCCGATTCTCATTACCAGCATCTCAGCTACCAACAACAGTCGCTCTGTCCCTCGGCCACGTGCAGCGTGCGCAGCGCCAACACCTTGGATAGGAAGCAGCAGCCCCACTCCAGTGACTATTGCACCCAAATCAACCCACACTATTTGCAGACCTTCGACTGCCTCGATCACTACAGTGTGGCCAACCTGCAGCCGCATCGCAGCCAGTCAAAGTCGCAGATCTACAGCTACGGCAGCAGCGGCACGGCCAGCGACACCTCCAACCACCACCATCCGCATTATCACAGCAGCAACAACATAGCCCACATAGACCACCACTACCACCAGCAGCAACATGTGCAGCACCTGCAGCAGAACGGGCGGTACAGTCAGCCGCAGCAGCAGTTGTTGCAGCAGCAATATACCGCGGCGCAGCAGCAACAGCAGCAGCAGGCTTACCAGCAACACCAGCACCACAGTCTCAAGCACACGAAGCACAGTAAGGGCCACAAGAACAAGCACAGCTCAAAGAACAGCAAGTCACAGGACGACTTCAAGGTCATGCATAAGCAGCAGCAGCAACAGCAGCAGCAACAACTTAAGGGCGGCAGCAACAAGCCGCATAAACGCACCAGCAATCAGTCACAGCAGCAACACTACACCAGTTCCAGTGATAGTCTGCCCTTCGATAACAATTACTATTAAGGAGTCACGCCCCTCCCCCTCTTCCAACCCTCCCCACTAACTAGCCCAGCACCCACACCCGTTGAACTTCTTGTGGCTCACTCGAGTGTGCTTAGATGTCACCCGAAGAGCATCCTTGCTGCACTCACCCACACACACACACACTGCACTCTTCACTGTCATTAAGAGGCATTAAATCATTTACAGGATCCGATTCCACAAACCGATTAACAATTCGATTTCATTCAAAGTCCTGCGAGCCGACTTTACTTTTATTGAGTCTCAAGATAAATCGAATCTTAATTTCGACTTTATCGACTTAATTCCTAAATCTTTAGTTGTTTGAAAAAATCGCCGGACTTTTTTTTTCGATAGTCCGATTTCGATTGTCTGTCGACTTGAATTCCCAAGCATCCAAAACATTATATTTCTTTTCTTTGATAATTTAAAAATTCGACTTCGCCGGGTCCGTGGGTCCGACGAATCCCGATTTTCACCAACATTTCGCTTCCATTTTCATACAAAAAGCAAAAGCAAAACTGGATTTGTGGGCAAAAAGAATCCCTTTCCCTGGATTGTGTTGTTGTCTAAATAAATAAGAATTAAGTCAGTTTAAGTTTATATTGTGGTTAAGCCAAGTTTATTGTGACTAATCTAGGACTTAGGAAAGTTCGCACATCCCTCCGCCAAGGAGAGGAAAAAGAAAAACCACGCGAACTAAGAAATATTGAATATTGTATTTATGTACCGTTATTTCCACCGATTGGCGGTGGGTCTAATGTAGCTTAAGATTCTGTATGCCAAATTACTGATATATTTACGTATGCATTAATTGTAGGGTTAATTCAAGATCACTGACCACCCGTCCGACGCGCCCCCTTTCCGCCCATTTGTGTTGAATTTTCTTCTGTTTGTTGCTTCTGTGCTCCCTTCAGCTAATCTTGAAATGTTTTTGTTTTTTCATTGAACTTGATTGCTTGAAAACTTTAACTGCCGTCTACACTAAACCTACAACATCAACAACCACACAAACAACACTCGACTCGCCCAACAACAACAACCACCAAACACAGTCCACAACACACGAATGCGCCAGCGGCCACGATGAGCTAGGAAACCTTTTGTGGCAGCAGGAGGCCGCCGAATTTCTTGAGCAATTCCCCCCAGTAGACAGCCACCACCACCACCACCACCACCCCCACGATCCTCCGCCTGGCTGCCCCGTGCCCCCGCTGCGCCAGAGCTGCTCCGCCAATGCCCTGTACCGCAACCTGAACGCCACTCTGGGCAAGCGGGCCAGCGGTGGTGAGCTGCTTTCCACCCAGCAGCGCCACCAGCGCGACCTTTTCAGCGGCGACTTAGGCATCCCCGTCATTCCGGGCACCCACGTGGGCAGTGTGGTGCACACCTTCGAGACCCTGGCCATGGAACGCCGCCTGGCCGAGCAGCAGCAGCACCTCATGCAGAGTAAGTATGAGCCCGCCCCAGAGGCCCCGCAGCCACCACCAGCCACCAACAGCCACAGCCACAGCACCAGCAGCCAAAGTAAATTCAATCAGTTGAAGCGCAAGTCCCAGGAGACTCGCCAGCGACTCATCCAACGTCACAATTTACTAACCGGCACCGGCACCGCCACCGCCACCGCCGACACCATCACCCCGCTCACCAACAGTTGCAGCACCCAAACCCTCGTGTCCCAGCTGGCAGCGAGTCCGCCGGTGGCGCGGCCTCTGGCCCGCTCCACAGAGCAGCTCCAGCCGCAGCAGCACCCGCGGCGCTTCCAAGGCATTGACGATGACTACCGCAAGAGTCAGTTCGGTTCGCTGACCCCGCAGCGTAGGCCGCGCACGAGTCTCCAGCTGTCCAGCGACGAGGACCTCCAGGACGAAACGTTCATTGTGAACGCCGCCTTCGACGAGATCTTCTCGCGCTACAGCGGCCTCGACGACGACGAGGAGGGCGAGGCCGGGCAGCTGACCACCACCACGGCCACCAACACGGACGATCTGTTCGCGGACGAACACATGCTGGTCAGCCTGAGCGAGCTGGACGACGACGTGTTCGCCAGCAAGTCGCAGACGGCAGCCACCACGCCCACCGCCCTGTCGAATGCGGGCTGCACGCCCAAGCACAGCCAGGGGGCGCTGAAGAAGCGAGTGGCCCCGGCGCCTCCCCTGAGCCAGCGGTCGAGTACCTTGACCAACATCTTCGGCCGGCTGGGCACCTCGAGTGGGCGGTCGAAGCGGCTGCTTCAGAAGACCCAATCGGACCAGCAGCTCCAGCCGGCGCTGGCCTCGAAGCAAATGCGCAAGTTCGCCGGGCAAATGCAGCTGAACGATGAGGAGCAGGAGCAGCTCAGCGGCAGTCTGGTGCGGCGCCTGAAGCGACCCTCCTTCAAGCAGAAGCGCGCCCCTCCCGTGCCACCTCCGAAGCCTCGGACGAATGTGGCTCATGTGAGTCCGCTGCGGAATGCTCTGGTCTTCCCGAAGCGGTCCAGGTCCTCCAACGAGCTGCTGCTGGGCGAGCTCACGGTCCAGACCCGCAAGTATGCCCCTAAGGTTGAGCCGGAGACGCTGAGTCGGCGGAACCTTCACAGCTTTCCCTTCAGTGCGGTTCTGTAAGAGGAGTTGGTTTCGTTTGTTTTCGTTTTTGCACCAGCACAGCGGCTAGCGCCTTGTTTACCGACCGGACTTAGCCAGACCACAAAAAAGCATTTACCAAAGTTTCCTAACCCTAAGTAATCTCTGTTTCGATCTTTAAACCAACTAAATTCCCCCGGCAGAGTCCACGCTTTTGTAGGCTAGGAAGCGAACCTGCGTAGCCGAACCCGCCGCCGTTAATGGAACCCGAAGATTGACCCGAACCCAAAGTGTTGTCGCCATAAGGAGAGAGGATGAGAGAGGAGTTAGGATTGCGGATAATCCGAATTGATTTTTCATTACAGCATAAAACGTAAATTAATTAAACTAACTTAGCTATGAAGAAATCAATGCATGCGAATCAAAATCCGAGTTAAAAGTTAATTAATTAATTAACAATATTAATGTACAAAATAATAAAATTCTCCCAGAAACAAAACACTCACCAAAAAAAATCTAAAAAAAAAATCAAAAATCGTGCTTTGAAATTAACAAGTTAATTATTTAAATTAAGTTTAAATGTACACGTATTGCCCATCAAAATAGTACTCCCGCGGATAAAGTTTACAGCATATGAGAGACCGAAATTAAGCAAATATCGCCCATTATCTGTTGTATTTTGTAGGCTAACAAACCGAAATGTAAACAAAGGACATCAATATTACTAAAAACTTAATGTGCATGCAATAAAGAAAATTCCAAATACGCCCCATCAGTGTTTTAATTTACTAGATCCCCCGAGTTCACTTATTTTATTATCTTTTGAATTTGGTTATCTGGAATTTAACCTCCGGACGTGGTTGGCAACTCTGTTGAAATTCAGAGGAATAACTCTATCGTGGCCCACGATAACCGATAACGATGACAACCCAGAGCCGCGCCATTCACTCTTCAGTCGCCGATTACCACGCAATTGGCGAATATTGTGTTTTTTAGCAGAATTAAATTGTGGCTAACAAAGCAGCAGTGATTTGCTAAGTGGCGCCATCTATTAACAAGCAACTGCAGTGCAGCTCTAACCGGCTGCACCAAGATGGCGGTTGTTGCGGCATTTTGTTCCTAGATGGCGCTTTATATAATTTGTTTATTTGCTTATAAAAAAATATTTAAATGATTTAAAAATATTATTTTAAATGACTTAATAATAAAATGATGCAAAATAGTAGAAATATTATATTTTTTGTAAATCTTAGTCGATTCTTGGCGGTGAATTGTGTGGGAAAATTCGAATAGATTCCCCAAATGCATAAGTTGATCTCTAAAAGGATGAGGAAATTCAAAGGATGCAAATTGTGCTCGCGTCTCAGTCCCGTAAACCCTGAGAATTCCTAGGCTAAGTCTCGCTGCTGACGACCTCCTCGTTCGTCACCGCCCCGAAGATCTGGCTGTGCTCCTGCTCGAGGTCTGCCTCCTGCAGCCCGTGCACCGATCGCAGGTGCTGCTGCAAGTGCCCCACGCGACTGAAGGACTTGCTGCATCGGCTGCACGGATGCAGCTGCATTCCCGTGTGGGTGCGTTCATGATTACGCAGGACCCCCTGCTGGGCGAAGCTGCGCCCGCACTGGGAGCACTGGTAGGGACGCTCCCCGGTGTGGGTGCGCATGTGCAGCTCCAGCAGGTAGACCCTGGCGAAGGCTCTCTGGCAAATCGTGCAGCTGTGGGGCCGGTTGTTCGTGTGGCGGGAGTCGATGTGCCTGCGGAGGTTGCTCGACTCCATGAAGACTTTGTCGCAATGCGGGCACTTGTGCTCGGCCAGCTGGAGGTGGCGCTTCTGGTGGCTCACCAGGGCGGAGTTCGTTTTGAAGGTCTTGGGGCAGGTGGAGCAGGCAAAGGGCCGCTGGCCGTTGTGGAGGCGCAGGTGCATGGCCAGGCTGGAGGGGGCGGGGAAGAGTTTGCCGCAGAACCCGCAGCGGTGGCGGCGGACTCGTGAGGCTGCCGCTTTCTTTGGTTCGACACAGGCATGGGCGTCCAGGCTGGCGCTTTGGGTGAAGCAGTGGCCGCAATCCGAGCAGGAGTACCGGGAGCAGGAGGAATGTATGTTGCTGATGTGGCTCTCCAGGCGAAAAGCCTGCTGGAAAACAGCCCCGCAGCAGTCGCAGTTGAAGAGGCCTTCGGTCCTGATGCCCAGTTCCTCCAAGCCGTTGGCGGCTTCTTGGGCGGGCTGCTCTACGGTCTCTTCTATTATAGTTTCGAAGTCCACATCAGCCAGTTCAGAGACCATTGTGTGGTCCACTTCCAAGACATTACATTCGTCGGCCAGAGGCTCTGGATCGTGGGTGGATTCTTTGGGGGCTTCCTTGGTGGCCGTCAGGGTGGTCTCGGTGTCCAGACACTTTTTGCGGAACTTGGCGGCCACAAGCAGCTCCCTGGTGCACTCCTGGCACAGGTACTTGGGGTATTGGTCGTTTCGCTGCACCTAAACGACAAGGAACTGAGGAATCACGGGAAGGCAACAATTGGGCGGAACTTACGACGATGCCGCCGCAGGGCTCGAGGAGCTCGCAGAGGCTGGACTGGAACTCCTCGACGAATTCGTAAATGTCGACCATAAACTCGTCCTCCAGCAGGCAGGCCCGGCAAAGCAGCTCTCCATCCATTTTCCTTTATAAAGAAAACACACTTCAGCCAAACATTTCACGCGCAGCTCTCGGCAAATGTAACACGTTTTCCCCCTCCAAGAGCAGAACAGCTGATTCGCACAGGGTGCTTCAGGTCGAGGGCGCGCAAAATTCACCTTTTTGAATACCAGAAAAGAAAAACAAATTCATTTAAACACGTAAAAAACAAGTTTGACTAAAGTTCCCCACCGCTCGGTAAGACTGCCTTGGAAGAATTTACATTTATTTTGTTGTATTTATGTTGTCAGCCGCCTGGAATTCCCGCATAAATGAGTTCAGCCTGTGGTGCATTCGTTGGCGCTCCTCGGACGTAGCAAACGAATGGTTGATGGCCTCCTTGGTCAGCTCGATGCATTGACTCTGGGACAACCCGAAGGTGCGCACCGCAATGAGGAACTCATTCGTCAGAGTCGTGTCGAAGACGCCGGAGTCGTCGGTGCAAAGGACCTTCGGCGCCTTGGTCTTGATCAGCCTGCTGAGGTGGTGATCCTTGTAGCTCGAGACGGTGGCGGTTTTCACGTTGCTCGTGAGGCAGCACTCAATGGCAGTGCCCTGGGCCTTCATCAGTTCGATGTCCCCGGGGGTGAGGAAGGTGCCGTGGCCACACCTGGACATGCCGAACTCGACCATGGCCTTGATTTCCCCGGGATTGTTGATTTCCGCGCAGTGCAGGGCCAGTTTCATGCCGGCCCCGCGGACCTTAGTCAAGACCGGGACAAAGGAGTGGAACTCTCCCTGCTGGGGGTTGCCGCTGAGGTCGAGGCCCACGACAACTTCTGGATGGGATTTGTAGAAGTCCAGGGCCAATTGGGAGATTTCCTCGGCCACTGCCAGCGGCTCTGCCCGGTTGATGGAGAGCAGAAGCTTCACCAGGATGCCAGGATAATCGGACCGAGATCTTGTTATGGAGTCCACAACATATTTGGTGTACTCACGCCGGGACATTTGGTCATTGGACTTGGGGGTGGTCCTCAGCTCCAGGTACATAACGTTGTCGGCGTTGAAGTCCCTGATCACGAGGTCTACGGCTGTCTGGAGGCCTTCCTCCGTTGAGGTGAGCTCGTGGACGACGGAAAACTTTTCGAAACATTCCGAGAGGGTGGACTTGCCTTGGAAGTTTCCGAGACGAGAGCATAGGTGGGTATACCTGGGGTCCTCCTCGCCAAATAGCTTCTCGGCTAGCTCTTTTAGGCTGGCGGTGCTCAAGGAGCCGTTTAGGTGGGCGTGGAGCTCAACCTTCGGCAAATTGCTTAAAAACTCGCGCATTCTTTGCCCGCACTCTGGCCGACTGGCCGAGCACAGGGTGTTCCATGGTACGGGCGGTGTTATCGGTGTTATCGATTGTGTTGCAGCCCTTAAAAGCCAGCGAAAATTTCTAAGCATCTTGTCCAAACATTTGTGTGGCTATAGGTCCATGGGCTCAGGAAATATGCTGTTGTTTTTCCTTAAGTTCACCACAAATTAAATTATTAAAGATTCCATTGCCGTCGTCGATAGTTTGAAGGCCCACAGCGAGGTGACATCCCTGGTTGTTTTTGTAAACTGGAATTCCGCAAAACAAATTTCAATTTACAGCTTCAACTTCTTGAAATGCGTGGCAGCTGCAAATTGCGGTGGTTTTCTACAACTAATAATTTTTAGACTCCGATAGCGACATGACAACACTGCGACCAGGGATGGTCAAGCATTTGTGCTTCCGGCCCTGGTCCTAAGCCTAAATCCTGAAAACACAATTTGACCCGTGTAGCGTAAACAGATTTGTAAATTTAAACAGAAAAATAAGCTGTCACGATGTCGGACGCCCACATGGAGCCGCCGCCTTCGGTGCGTCTCACAAACGACGACTTCCGCAAGCTCCTGGCCACCCCACGAGCCCCTCCGCCAGGCACCACATCCGGCAGCAGCTCCCTGGCCACAGCCACCTTCGCCACGCCCGCTGCAGCGGGTGAAAAGAAAAAAAGCCACGGCAGCAGCGAACGCAGTGATCTCCGCAGAAAAAAGAAAAACTACTACGCCGCCCTCAAAAAGCAGGAGGACGTCAAGCTCCAGGAGCTCTCCGAGAAGTACAGAGACCGAGCCCGGGAGCGGCGCGACGGCGCCAACCCGGACTACCAGAACGTAAGCACCCCAGGACATGGCAGCAACACAAACGCCTATCGGGCCGTGGCGCCAGACATGAAATCCGGCATCGATGCCGCCGAGCGCAGGCGCCGGATCATCCAGGAGTCCAAGTTCTTGGGTGGTGACATGGAGCACACTCACTTGGTGAAGGGTCTTGATTACGCTTTGCTCCAAAAAGTGCGCTCTGAGCTGCACTCGAAGGAAGCCGAAGAAGAGGAGATTGCCGCGGCAGTGGCCCGCGAAAAGCTGGCCGAGGCAGCCGCTGCAGCCGAGCAGCTGGAGGCCGAGCGCCGCGAGGCCGAAGACATCAACGCCATCAATGGCCCTCTGGCCAAAAACATCTACAATCTAGTTCAATCCCGGCGCTCCAAGGAGGTGCCCCGCAACGAGCTCTTCGCCCCTGGCCGAATGGCCTACGTCATCGACCTGGAGGACGAACTGGGCGAAAGCGACATCCCCACAATCCTAAAGCGCTCCAAGTTCGAGGTGCCAGTGGCGCGCGAGGACATCGCCACCCTGACCACCAACGACATTGTCATCAACAAGCTCTCCCAGATCCTCAGCTACCTGCGCGCGGGTGGGCGCAACAAGAAAAACAAGAAGCGCGACAAGGACAAGCCGCTCTTCTACGACAAGGACATGGAGCACCCCCGCAGCGCCGGCCACCCCGGAACCTCCATCCCCTCCAATGGTGCCCAATCCACCAAGGCCACCGCCAGCGCCAAGCCCTTGGGCGACAGTATCTATGACGATGTGGGCGACTATGAGCCCACCGCCAGCTCGTCCAGAGGCGATCGCCAGGGGCGCGGAACTGACAAACCGCCCAAGGCCTCAGCCCAATCCTACTTCGGAGATGCCCCGCCCGAGGCCGAGGAGCCCATTATCACGAACATCCCGCCACCTCCGAAAATATCCAAGGTAATGGCGGCTCGCTTCGCCAACGAGCCCGAGGGCTATGCCGAGTGCTACCCCGGCCTGGAGGAGATGAACGACGCCATTGACGACTCGGACGACGAGGTGGACTACACGAAAATGGACCTGGGCAACAAGAAGGGACCCATTGGGCGCTGGGACTTTGACACCCAGGAGGAGTACTCGGACTACATGAGCACCAAGGAGGCTTTGCCGAAGGCGGCCTTCCAGTACGGCGTGAAGATGCAGGACGGCCGCAAGACCCGGAAGAACAAGACGGAGAAGAGCGAGAAGGCTGAGCTGGATCGCGAGTGGCAGAAGATCCAGGTAGGTTGGGATGAAGGCTCCCCGAAATATTCGATTTACAGGATGTCTTTTTTTTTTCAGACCATCATTCAAAAGCGGAAAATGCCCAAGGATGGCGGTGGTGGTGGCGGTGGAGGCGGAGGCGACGAGCCCGAATACAAATCCGCCAAATATTAAAAATCTCAAAAGGACTCCACCCCCTTGCACTCGATTTGTTAACTTCTTGCGCATAAAGTTAAGGATTCGAAAACTCCTTTGTTTTATTGTCAACTTCAACAAGGAGCAGAGGGTGCGTTTTTGAAATGATCAATTGGGAGCTGTATTCACGATAATATCGGATGATTTTTTACGGATCACCTAGTCAGAACCTTTAGAATAGAGCATCGGGAATATGAAGGATCTGAAAAGGACTGGAAAGTTCAATATTGTCATATTGTTTCTCGAAGATTCCAGTTTGTAAATCGATTTAAGTCAAAATGATCCTTAAAACGATAAGAACCCCATGGGAACTCTGAGAGACCAAGAGAAAATTCTTGGGTTCCAAAAACTCTTTCATTAAATAAGGAAAAAAAAAATCTCTGGGAATCCCAGAAGAGATTTACATTCAGCAATGGACTCTTTGGCCTTTTAGAGACTCGGATGATAATGGAAGTGAGAAGACCAACTCCCAGATCCTTGGGAACAATTGGGAATTTAAATGACGCAAAGGAGATCGGAGGAGTGAAAACGGACAAAGCGCGTATGCTGCAAGGCCTTGGGATTATTAAATTGGCAGAGGAAACAATCGACTGGGGCCGTTTAGATCCAAAAACCCTCCATTAGAAGAAATAGCCGATATTTTAAAACAAAAAAAATATATTTTTTTGGAATAAATTCTGGAAGATTTCGTTTTGTTATATAGAAAATTCAACACCCTCGCTTAGATTTTTGTGAAGGAAACTTAATGATGCATTTCAGACTTTGGGATATCGAATAAAAAGGAATAGGAAGGGAAATTAAGTCAAAGATTGAGTTCCACTGTGGGAATAGTTGAATGACGCAAACATTTCTCAAAAATTCTTCGTGAATAAAGCACGAAATTTAAATTTATTATAGACTAATGCCCATCTAACTTTCCGCCGCTTTCTTTGTATTGAAACCAATTTTCATCAACAAAAAAATAGATGCAAAAGTCAAATTACTTGCATACAAACAAATAATAAGACCAATAGCACTCTAAGGAAGTCCCGTCTGATTAAGTCTCAAAAAAACAGATCGGGAGCATTGCCGCTCTTAAAAGGAAAATCCGCAGAGCTTTTGGAATATATCGAAGACCTATTCTTTATCTTTTTCAATAACTTGTTTTTTTTTTACAGTTTGCTTTAATTTTGGATCTTTTTCCAGAGGGGACTAAGAACAAGTTTTTAAATCTTACAAATAAAGATCGCCTAGCAGGCTGGCGGTAGGGTTAATGCGTTGCCTCAAGTATGCAGGGCAGGTCGGTCGTTCCGTATCAGGATCGCGCCAGCTAATAAAAAGCTTTACAATTCGAAGCAAATTAGCCCTATGAAAATCCATTTAAAGTAAACCATCCTATATACACTCCTGCACAAAATTATACGACACCCGAAAAGCTTTTGTTTCCACCCTCGTAATGGGAAATAATAAGAGCTCGAAATGTTGCAAAAAAGAAATGCACAAAGCAAGCTAAGATTATCTGTGCTTCTCCCGTTTTCAAGAAGCGGTAAAAAAAATACAAGTGTATCAAAATCTTTCGACACATTTCAATTATTGCGGCTAGAGTGAACGATTTGGTGCTTATTAATTTTTTTTTTTAATTCCGAGCTAGAGCTTAATATATTTCAAATAAAATACCGCATGGATGTGTTAAGCGATAAGGAAAAAGGTAGAATAAAAGCCTAAAACGATGCAGGTTTCAATGTTAGTGAAATATCGAGGTAAATTGGTCGACCAAGTTGTGTTATTAGCAACTTCTTGACTGATATGGATGGATATGGAACCCAGGGTAGAGTATTATATCTACTGCAAAAAAATCAACTCTTCAAAGACGAAGAGAAAATTTATTACACTAACGTCCAAACACTGAGGAAATTTAATATAAACCAAACCCTCCAACTCTAAAACCACAAACAAGTCTTACAATTAATTATAACACCATAAGAAATTAGAAATTACTTAAGACTTTGAAGAATCTGTTCTAGGATGTAAAGCTTAAAATATTTTTTAAGACAAATTTTGTACCTTATCTCGTAATTTTTACCAATAAAGGTACGATGAATAATAATAATAATAATGTATTAAAAAAATGTATATATAAAATTCATATTATAAATATATATTCAAAACCAAACTACGACGGCTGGTTCCTTCGATTTACTGATTGGCGGACCTTTATCTTCTTGCAGGTATGAGTCTATATCCCAAATTTGATTTCACTTCCTGGGGTCATTAAGAAATCCGTTGTTCATACGGACAAAGAAATAGAAGGACAGACTGACAAATAGACTCTCCAGATCGATTTCTCTCATCATACGAACCATATTGGAGGGAGTAACTCCTTCGATTCCTTTATAAATGTGGACACTCGGGAGGTCTCTCTAAATTAGCCCAGGATTCACCAACCCCCCGTCCCTATCGATCGGCGAAATAGTATAGGTTTGGCAATCTTAGAAGTCCCAGAGGATTCGTGGTGCTACTCAGGCTGCAAACTGTCCCTGTCCTTGGTTCTATTCAGGACATTCTGCCGCTAAGCATGGATACTTTCGAGAAGATAAAACTGCCTGCCATTTGGCTTTTTGAGTACCAAGAACTTAACACTTTTAAACTAATAAATAAAACCAGGATTCAAAGTCGCCTTGGTAAATTAAAGGAATTCTTTGAAGTTAACCAAGTTCCGTTTGAATCCTTAAAGCTCATCAAGCTCATAAAACTCCATTTAAAGGACCAAAACCAACAGCTTTATAGGGACTTCTCATAAACCCAACGAAAAGTGAAGTAACTCTTATAATTTGGAATCCGAAAAAAGTCCTTTGATGGAGATAAAAGATCCATTTGTTTTAAACATTAATCGCATCCCAAAAGTCCTTATATATGAAATTTCCAGAACCTCCTTTGTGTGGCCGCTTCGAGTGCCTTTCGGGATTAAAGACGAATGCTCCCCGGAACCCAGTTGACCCAAAGCCTTGTCCTCTGTCGGTTGAATATCTCTAGTCCTGTGTCCTTGAAAAGGCATTTTTGGGGTGTGCTTTTAAACATTATGCTCTATTTATTTATGTAATTTGTAAAACATTTAAATATATATAATTGTATAATTTGAATTCTGCTTTCCGCTCACAATAATTTCCTTTCCAATTTTAGCCTTTTTATCACCATTCATTTGCATTCCTCCGAAAGATCCTTTTTCCACTCCAAACTCCACTTGCCACCTCCTTGCGAACAGTATTGCGTCTGTGTACATAAAACTTAAGGCTCTACATCAAAAACTACATCCAGATGAAGCTTAAGAATACTTTCTAACATCCTAATGGGAACTCTGTCGGCGAATCGGCGCTGGGGGTGGGGCAGAACTACGCGGGTCATTGGTCATTCGAGGTGCTGTGGGGATCTCTACGATCCAGCGACAGAGCGGGGGGTGGTAAGCATAAAACATGCAGAGCTATCGAAATCACTTGGGAATGAAGGCCAGAAAGCAATTGAGAAAGTCAGGCAACCCCGAGGAAGAGTTCAAGGCCGGAACATTCAATAGAAACAGAAAAAAGTCTTTGGTTTGCGGCGCCGCGCGTTCGATCCTAAGATTTCCGCCAGGCCCAGATCGTGGAGGACATCGCCTCCTCCTCCGCATCCGCATCCTCCTCCTCATCATGGGGCTGCTCGCCGTCTCGCCGTCGCATCGCCCAGGCTCAATCATGCCAGCTGCGCGTGTTGGCCGACAGCCGCCGACGCTCCACCAACTTGATGTCCTTGACGCACAGATTGTGCCGCGAGTTGCTGGCAAACCGAATCACCGACTGGGTGGTCACCTGCGGCACATGACGCAGATCCAGCCACACCAGATTATCGCACTTGGACAAATGCTCCAGCGAGTTCTCCGACACCAGACGACAGGCGCTAAGGTTAAGCTCCGCCAGCGTGGCTATGGCCGTGGCCGACGTGCCAATCTGGGCCACCCCAGCGTCCGTGATCCGCTGGCAGGACGAGAGATCCAAGTGCTGCAAATGCGGCAGCGACTGGGTGATATAGCGCACGGCCACATCCGAAATATCCGTGCCCGCCAGCTTCAGCATTTTGAGATCGCGCAGCCGCGTCTTCGAGTCGCTCAGCCCCGGCCGCGAGTCCTTGGGCGCCGACAAGATCTCCCGTATGGCCGCATCGTTCAGACCCCTCACAAAGCTCAAGTCCAGGATCTGCAGGGGCGGACACAGGCAGGTGTGCAAAGCCAGCACCGCCTGAATCGGACAGTTCTGCAGCGAGAGATTCTTCAGGGCCGGCAAACGGGCCACCAGCCAGGCCAGCTGGCGCTTGGCAATCTGCGTCCAGTCCAAGACCAAATGCTCCGGCTGGCGCCTCACAATGGCCGTCAGCAGCGAGGCGGACATCTTGTGCTCGGCGCAGTTCATGCGCTTCCACAGATCCGGGTCCACGGCAGCCGTCGACCAGGCCTTGCACACCGAGCAGCAGGTGACCAGCGTCTCCTGCGGCAAGTACCGGAATATAATCTTCAAGACTGTGGGGTCCAGGGCCAGATTCTGGGAGCTGTGGTGCAGGCTGCCGAGCCCGCCGCTGCCATTGGAGCCCGCACTGGCCAGGCCATTGGCATTGCCGTGGGCGCTGCTGGGGCTGTTGCCCGCGCCGCCAGGCCCGGCGCCGGCCGAGGAGGAGGCGGACGAGGGCGCCGGCCGCACCACGTACTGCGGTTTCTTGAGCGA
Source organism: Lissocephala sabroskyi (assembly GCA_037075105.1). Classification (NCBI taxonomy): domain Eukaryota; kingdom Metazoa; phylum Arthropoda; class Insecta; order Diptera; family Drosophilidae; genus Lissocephala; species Lissocephala sabroskyi. Next base: position 74,678 of record JBAMCP010000195.1, read on the forward strand.
ACGCGTGGAGGAGTTCAGCATTTGGTGGGCCAGCTGGGAGCGTATGGAGTTCTTCTTGCGGGAGCCGCCTCCGCCGCCGCCGCCCCCACCGCCAGTCCCCCCGCTGGAGGAGGGATTGCCCAGGCTGCCGCTGGCTCCAGCCCCGCCCGGACCGTCCATGGAACTGCAGGGGGCCTCGTTGCTCTCGTGCATGCTGCTGCTCACGCTGGCGCCGTCGTCGCTCTTGCGGCGCTTCAGCTTGTCGCAGCCGCCGGCGGCCGTGGGCGAGATGCCGGGGGAGGGAGTGTCGCAGCTGTTGAGCCGCTCGGTCTTCACCTCGAGCTGGTGGTGGCGCTTCAGGCCGTGCTTCCAGTGGGTGGTTACGCTGCTGGCTGTGTGCGAGCTGCTGCCGCACTCCAGCTCGGATTCGCTGGTGAAGACGAAGTCGTTGTACTGGCCCACCGGAGGGGGCAGCAGGCTGCCATTGCCGCCGGCTGGGGCTCCATCCGGGGCGGGGTCGCCGCTGCTGCCCAGCATCTGACTGCCGCCCACAGAGACCCGGCGCACCTCCGAGGACTTCTGGCGGGCCCGGAAATGACGAGGCTGCTGGGAGAAGGCCAGGGATGATGAGATTGTCTAGGGTCAGCTGGGATCTGAACTCACCTTGTAGTCGTAGTTCTTGCCGGAGCGACAGCAGCTGGGGCACTCCCAGCTGTTGGGCAGGTCCTCGTTGACAATGCCCTTGGCGTCGGCCGCATCCTCGGTGCCGTCCAGCTGGGACAGGGCGCAGTCCGGATGGGCAATCTCGTAGCACACGGAGCACTCCATCAGGCTGGAGGGGCCGTCCAGGGCGGCCAGCTGCTTGGTCTGCGGCGACACTGGCGTCTGCCGCCAGCCGTCCAGGTGGCAGTACACACACTGGGCGGTCACCGGCAGCATGGGCGAGAGGCACTGGCGCATCATGCAGGTCTGCTTGGCCCGGCCGGGCCCGCCGAACTTCACCATGTCCATGCAGAAGGGGCAGGTGCCGCAGTCGGAGCGCTGGCAGGCGGCGCAGTTCTTGCAGCGCGTGCGGCGCCTGCGCGGCTGCCCTGTGCCCGTGAGGTGCGGCGACAGCTTGGCGTCGCCCGGGGAAGTGCAGTTGTCTGGCGAGGCAGCTGCCTCCCCCACGCTGGCCGGCTGGCAGCTGCTGCCGGAGCAGGTGGCAATCACGCTGGGCTGCTGGGCGCTGGGGGGAGAGCTGGTCAGGCTGCTGTTGTTGCTGGCGGCGGCGGCCACGGCGTTGGCCAAGTGCATCTTCTTGGGCGGCCGGTACTTCAGCGTGTCCGTGGGCAGCACGAAGGTGGCATCTACAGAAAGAAAGACGGTAAGGACATTTGCGAAGGACAGAGAGGCTGCTCTTACCTGTGGTTGGCTGGGGGGCGGAGGAGTTGCCGTTTTCCAGCTGCTCCTTTTTGAGCACCCCATTGCTGAACTCGAGCCCCGGGCCGACGGGAGGCGGGCCGCCGCCGTTGTTGTTGTTGAGGCAAGGAGGATTGTGGGGATCCGCGGCGGCCTCACCCCGGGCCGCCTCGAGCTGCTGCTGTTCCCGGATAATTTCGGCGTTTTTCCGCGCGATTTCCAGCTTGATTTCCTGCTTGACCCGCTGCCGGTCGTAGAGCTGATACTGCGAGAGGCCCTCGGCCGGGGAGCGCAGGACGGAGGCCCCAGTGACCGCCAGGTCCTGCTGGTCCTTGCAGTGCCGCTCCACCAGCGTGCGCACGTCCTTGATGAGCGCCACCGGGTCCAGCACCAGGCTCGGCACGTTCTTCTTCTGGGGCGGCAGGTCGTACAGATACATCACAATCTCCTTGAGCCCGAACAGCTCGTAGTGGGTGAGGTGGGTGTGGGGGCGGGCGGCCATCTCGGTCTCGCCGGCCGACACCTCGCCCTCCAAGTGGGAGTGGCCGAGCAGAGTGTAGACATAGCGGGCCAGGACATACCAGAGCATCTCGGTGAAGAAGGGGTAGCGGAACTTCTGGGGGACCTTGGTGTTGTCCTCGACACTGGCGGTCTTGAGCTGCTTGACGATGCCGAAGGAGTGGAGGAAGTTGCCGCCGAAGACCAAGGACTCGGTGGGCGTGTAGACCGCATGAATCCAGCCGGTGGGTATGAAGAAGGTGTTGCCCGCGGTCAAATAGACGCGGGCGCATTTCTCCACCGTGTCGCCGAAGAAGACGTCGGCCTGCTTGCCCGAGAGCACCCACTTCTCGTAGAGCTGGAGGTTCCGGTCGGTGGGTGGGATCAGCCAGAAGACCTTGCTGCCCTTGAGAATGTGATACCAGACGGAGGTGCCGCCGAAGTCGATGTGGAAATCTGTGTAGCAGTTCTTCACCGACATGAGGCAGTATTTCTGGACCTTGGGGTACATCATGCCGCCCAGCAGGTTGGTGCCCTCTTTCTGGGCGTCCTTCAGCTGTTTGGGCCACACCACGTCGACCCAGTCGATTTGGCGGACAATCTCCGGGCTCTGGACGTAGTGGTCCAGGCGGGTGTGTGAGAATTCCAGGGAGATCACGTTGAGCAGGCGATCCTTTTGGGGATTGTCGTAGTACTGTTGCCACTCCTTCATGGTCATCTGGAGGTTTTTCTGGGTGTTTACGTCCATCACGTCCAGGAGGCGCCGCGAGCCCACGCACAGCCGCACGTCGTTGACGGTGAATTCATGCGGGTCCGGCATGCGGAGTCCCAGGCCGCTCTTCTCCCGGATCAGCAGCGGGATGTTGAAGCCATGCTGCTGCAGGAACCTGTGGGGGGAAGGGGGGTTGAGTGAGCCTGCTAGTCCTGGGGGGAGGGGAAGGATGAACTTACGCGACGGTTAAATCGCTGCCACGCATTTCACGGACCATGCCCGCCTGGGCGAACTTGGAGGACTCGAGTTTCTCGGCCACGCTGAAGCCGCGCGCCCCCTCCGCGTCGTCGTCTCCGAGGGCCCATTCCTCAAGGTAGAGTTTCCGCTGTTTGCGTTCCCGCTGGAAAAGAAACATACGAAACTCGAAGTCAATAACGCCCGCCAAATACTCTTTTCAGAGGCACTACGATCGATCTTCCCGCTGAAAACGAGGGATTACAAAAAGGCTTAAATCTCCTAAAGTACCTATCCTTAAATCTTTATATAAGAGAAATCAAAGGTAGGGAGCTGCAGAGATTTTAGCTAGAAAATATTAAATTATTGATTGTGTTCTTTGAAAGTATTCTCATTTTTCATTGATTTTATCCCATTCTTTACCCAGTTCCTGTTTTATATTCAAAAACTTCAGATCCGTACATTTTCTCTCAGTCTTACTGATGTAATTAACAGTGAAAAAACTTGGCTCCACTTTGTCTTATTACAAAAATCTAATGAAAATATTTTGCCATTTGCTTGAACAAAGAAGAGCATGAGGGATGCCAAGTCACCCCTCTTGGGTTTTTTTTAGAGGCGACAAACTTCCCCCGATGGGCACACAACTCTGGGCAATTAGAATGTGCAAAAAGAGTAGAAAAACAAATGCGCTGATAAAAATACCAAAAGAGGGCGGAGTCACCACCGACAGAAGCAGAAGCAGAAGCAGCGCCGCCGGCAGCTCTTCACCACGGCACAACTTTTCCCTCTCTCTCTCTTTTGTTCGTGCTGTGGCCGAAAGCTTTGCACTCTCGGCAATGTCGGCTGCTTAAATTTACTGTTTTTGTAATTTCGTTTTCATTCGCTCGCCCGACGGCCAGGCTGGCGC
>JBAMCP010000196.1:0-78154 GCA_037075105.1 Lissocephala sabroskyi
AACACATGCGTGCCACTTATGTTATCGTGCCAGACCATGTTATAAATACAATGTTATGTTGTTATGATTATGTTACTATATAAGATTCAGTTGGCTGAATCGGTCTTTAATAAAATCATTTTGATTTTTGAGTCTTCTTCGAAAATTAAAAATATTAAAGCCAAAAATACGAAGAAATCTTTGAGATAAACTTACAAAAAAACTCTAAATTGAAATCGCTTTGGTAGGAAATTTCATTTTTCAGCATTTAAAGAATCTTCAAGTGAATAAGCATTCGCCAAAATAAATATTGATTAAATATTTCTATCGCTCTCTGTTTTTTCTGCTCTTGTACGTGAAGCTTGTCAGACTTTAAAGGAACGAAAACATTTAAAAGATTCGTCAAAATTTCCATAATCATTAAGGGTAAGAAAAAATGTAAATCTTATCAACATTTTCCCAAAAAAGAATCGAATAGAAATTTAAGCAAGGTCGGCTTGATACCGTGAATTTTTGATTACCCTCATCTGCCCCAACGTTGGACCTTTTAAAATTTTAAATTCAATTCGACAAGCTCATGAAAATGTTGAATGTCTATCCAAGGTAGTCCTGGAGGATAGCCCGACAGCTCCCTGCAATGGGGTGAATGAGATTGGCAAACGTTTTGACTTGAATTTCAATCCCCGACCGAAAAATAAAGAAAACTTTTGCAATTTTTTATTTATACCTGGGACGGACCCGTCCGTTGTATACCTTGAATTTAAAATGAGCCAAGATTACCTAAACGTTCGCCCAGGCCAGCACGTGCAGGACAAAAGCGAGCCGGGCGGAATTTACCGGCCACTCGTCATGCGTGTACACTGGAAGGCGGCCAAAGAGGACTGCAGTTGACAAGCGAGCTGAACCGCAGGAACAAAAACAAGAGAGCAGTCGCCTGCACGCCGGCACATCAAAGCGGAGCCCGCACGCATCGAAAGCCAGGCCAGGAGAGGCCATCATCATATGAGCTTCATTATGTCAAACATTCCCGAATTCTCCCCATTTCAATTTCGAGAACGGCGCAAAGCTACAAAATATCGCGAAACAAAAGCGGAAAAGTTGACAGCGGCAACCGCAACCGCTGCCAGCGGAGCGGCAACGGCAACGGCAACAGAGGCAATTCGGGTTAGCGGGTGGACGGGTTAGGGTAACGTCATGCCGCGGACAATGGCCGGCAGACTGGCAACGGCTGTGTGTGTCGGGCGGGTATTATAAGCAATTTTCCATTTTTCGTATTTCCAACTTTTCGCCCAGCGCTTTGTTAGAACTGACAAGAATGCCAGGCAGCGTGGTGGAATTGGCAACAAACAAAATAATTGAAATTTGGTTTAGCCCAGCAAGAAAGGCAGAGTGCGGATGGACGGACATGAAAGCAAAGAAAAAAATGCCCAAATGAGAGAGAACCGAAATGAACTGAGCGGCCAGAACAAAAGCAGCTTTAAACTAAAGAAAGAAAAAGCCCAGCAGAAAGCAAAATCCGCAGACAGCCAAATAAAGAAGCAAAAAATGAGACACGTAAACGAAATAAGACGAGCCAAAGGCAAGGAAACGGCAGGATAATATCGGGCAATGATGGTCAGGGCCAGGGTCGTACCACAATGCTCACCCGTCCCATTGTCATTGGCGTCGTCAACGTTGTCGTCGTCATCGTCGGTGTCTGTGGGTTTTTTTTTATTCCTGGCGGCCTGAGAAACTTTTTCAGCCGTTGCAAATTAAATTTTCCAATTCGCAACGCCCATTCTCGATTCTTACTGTGTTTTGTTTCTCTTCTTCTTGGTTTGTTGGGCGGCCGGAACGGAATGGGTGTTCCGTGATTTGCTAACAAGCCGCCGGCTCTAAGCCACACCAGTCTATTTTCAAGACGAGGACGACGACCGCGGCGGCCAGGCATATTCAATTTTCTAAATTCGTGTAATTCCCTCTTCAGCCAGACAGACTGGCGTAGAAAGCACGTGTGCCGTTCCATCACGAGCAGGCAACTTGGATTCGCAAATTCGATGTAAGCTGTCCCGTAATACAAAAGCCGTTGCGTATTTTGTTTTCAATTTCGGTTCACAACATGCAGAAACCACCCGCAGCCAGCCGGCCGGGTGGCTTGCATAATTTGAAGAAAAAGCGTTGCCTACTTTTTAGCGCCGGGCTAAAAGTTTTTAAAAGCAACCGCTTCCTTCGGTTGCACTCATTTGTCTTCCGTTGTCACCAAAAACCCAAGGCCACAGCATCATTAAGGGCATCCAACTAACCAGAATTTGGTTTGGCAACAAAATAGAACACAAAAAAGAGAGCAAGCAATTAAATGCAGTTGAGTTTTCTTCGCCCGACTCCCGGGGGCGATGTTGGCGGTAAATTTGCGAAGCTGTAGATTTCCCGGGGACTAAAAAGGAAAGCAGGAAAATTATAATCAATTTGTGGGTTCCTCTGACTTTTCCTGTGCCCGTTTCAATGAAGGGGAGTCGCTTTAAATCCTCACCCCTGCTGTTCATCAAAGACGAATGGGACGCAGAATTCATAGTGGTATTTGGGGATTGTTTGTCATTGCAGTTGCCAAAATTGTATTTTGATGGTCGGTTGTATGCGTATGGGGAACACAGACATCTTGGATGCCATCAAAAGCAGACTTTTTAATGGAATCGTGTTTGTTTTACCAAGTGACTGTAAAATTTCGACGCCACAAAGATTCGTTCATTGCCTGCCTAAGTGCGCATTGTAAGTGTAGTGGTAGTTGAACACGCATAAGCTTCAGTATGTGTGGTGCATGGCTCATGTGTGTGTCAACATTTTATGGCTGCTCTCCACACGTGCGACTGCAATCAAATTTAAAACTGCACGAAAACAGCAGATTGTCGCAATGTCCCCTTCGAACTCGTGGCCTGCTCCTTCTTATCCCGCCAACAAAATACCAGCACCAAACCGACTCAAATTACGAGATGCTCTTTTTTTATAGCATTTCATTAGAACTTCATGGCAATCGTCCTTTGCCCGCGCCAGCCTGGCTCCAATGCCAACGGAAAACTTTCGATTTTATTACCCCGCCGAAAGAGCCGACCGATAAACGCACCTGTACCGGCGCTCATGGCCAAATCAAAATTTATTGGCCACCCATAAAAACCTCGGCGGGGGAAAAACATTTCCGAAAACTAAACAAGTGCCGCCCGGTGTTTCAATCCGTTCTGTCGAAGTCGCTGTTTCAATTGTAAATGCCACACGGTATGGCGACCAGGAACTTTTGATTTAACTGTCACTCACATGGCATAGGCAGCCAACCGGAGATGCTTGTCGGGCACTTGGACGCGAGAGGCGAAAGTCAGTCAAGTGTGCGTCAAGTTTTCACCCACATTTGCATATTTGTGCACATGGTTCGCCTTACGTAAACTTATTTGTTTTAATTGCCCCGGTCGATGGCAGAAACATCGTCGACATGAAGACATTTGGACTAATTACGCGTCGATTGCAGCGGCAACAGAGTTAATGTGGATAGAGAGCCAACATTTTGATGGCTGATATGCCCCTAAATACATATAAGCAAACACAAACTTTCTCATAGTGGGCCCACATCGGCAGCTCAGCTGGCTTCTAAGAAAATTATAGAGAATGAAGAGGAAATTATAAGGAAGATTTTAAGGTATCCAAATATGAGACACTTAAGAAAAGATATAATTTTGAATCAAGAGAGAGTAATTAACATATTAACGAGAACTTAGATGAGAACACAATCGAGTTTGAGTTCAAATTCCAACAAAACTTTAGTGCTTCTTCGACGTAAAGAATCCAGGCGTTTGCTGAATCTGCAACATTTCCTATAAGGAAAAATATATTACAAAATATTTTGATTTATCTATAATAATTCCACTCGAAGCCCAAATGGCATGGAAGTTTCCACATCCTAACTTCCAATAACTTTTTCAGTTGCCTCTTTGTTTCTGAATTAATTGCTTTTACTTTTGGGCCCACTGTGGCCGCCGCCATCGACATGAAAGATTGACAAACAGCGCTGAATGACAAGCGGAAGCAGCAGGCAAACTTCGCCTGCCAAATTCCGCTCCCCACATGACGTCTGACGCCCAGCGACTCCTTTTGTTTTAGTTGGCCGTGTCAGCTGTGTTGTTCTTGGTGCTGTTGGTCGTGTTGTTTTTGATGGCGCTGGCCACGCATTTGTGTTAATTATTGAGGGAGTGACAATTTGAGTGATTTTCACTCATCGTACGCATTTCGTAATGACAGCCAACAAACGACGCCAACATGCGACAATAAACAATCAAAGAGCCATTTAAGAGGGGCACACCCAACCGCTCCCACGGCCTGTGGCAGGCCCACTTGGGATGTGCAAGCGATTTTCGGCTTTCGTCTGGGAAAGCACGGACTCTGGTGGAAGTGGCAGTAGCTGAACCGTTTGTGTTGTCATTTGTTATCTGTACAGTTTGACATATCGCCATTCCCACTGCCGGTCGTGGGTTGACGGCCGCCGTCCCCGCCCCCAAAGGCGGTAGGAATTTTTCCTGTTTTTTTCTGCCTCTTTTCCTATGAAGCCACAACGTTTTCACACGCAGCCACATTGCCAATTACCAGGACACACACACCCACATTCCTACAACCCTCTGTGTGTGTGAAGAGCGGTGCGAATCGTTAGGACGACAGCCGACCGCTGGAAAGAATCGTGTGAAATGTCAACACTGTGACAAGGCAAAGTGGAAATGGTAATTGCGTGTTAATTGCTTTACGCGTTCGAAGTGCTTTCACTTTACCGCCTTTTTTCATTTTCACACCCACACACGCACACACAGGAAACTACTCCCACAGCCAGCCATCATGCAACGCATCTAATCAATCTCGTGTTCATGTTGCAGGGCGCTGTAACGGGTTCGACACGGACACGGACAGGACGAGGACAGTGTATTTTGTTCGGGCAGCAAATTCAAAAGGCATCACAGCAGTCAGCAGAGATTTGCCAGAGGAAGGTCTGTCTGAGGGAACGACAAAGAGGCACCGGCTGTGTCGGGGGAACGGCGGTTGGCATTTCAAGTGGCGTATGAGCGTATGAGCAATTTGGCTTGAATGACCTTGGTTAGCAGGATTGGAATTGGCAACAAACCAAATAACCGAATTACCTTTCCAATCAATGCAAACAGAAAGGACCCAACGAGAAAGAAGGCCAAGCGCCGGCGACGACCCCAAATTGACACTAAAGATTGAAAGCACCCGAGGGCTCTATTATTGCTATCTCAGCGAGGCATTGAAATTAAAACCGAGGATACAGTAAAAATTTTGTGGGGCTTTGGATGCTTCAATTCGTCAAGCTTTATGAAATTTCTTTCCTCTCGAGAGGATGATTTTAATTTGCTCCGTTTCAACTCATTCAATATTTGCCCACAACAATCGACATTTCGACATTTCCATTTCCACTTCCTCTTACCCCGAACTGCGGGCATTTCATTTATCCACTTTACACCCTCCATTGCCCCTCCAAGCCTGCCTGTTGCTCAGGCCGGGCCAAATTAACTTACAATTGTAATGGGGGGCTGGGTGCTCACTTTATTTCTCCATATGCGCTGCCATCAGATTATTGACATGTGTTGCCCGGGGAGGGCCGCTCGGCAGCTGGAAATTTGGCACCCAAGCCGGCACATTATGACTGTCAACATGTTTATTATTCACCTGTGTGTGTGTGTATGAAACAGGCCAAGTTATTAAAAACTTTGCCGAGTAGGCTGCCGAGGGGGAGCAGAGATGTCCTGGCCTCCCTTTTTCCGGAGAACAAGAAGAACAGGCAGCACAAAATACTTTTGCAAACAATTGGCAAAATTTGCTCGTCTTGTACCCGCCGCACACGCACACACGCGCCGCACACACCCGGTGAGTGTGAGAAACACCGAAAAATGTAATAAAAGTTAAAATGCGACGTGTTTGCTTAAGTATTTAGAAATGTTTGAGTGGGCGGACACGGCTAGAGCCGGCCGGCAGGACGAGGGGGATTGGGCTTATGCTTAGGTATTTTTTTGGGACCCGCCCCGAATTGTGATAAATGCGACAAAGACATGTGTAAAATATGCTTCATGTGCGTTATTATTGCGTTTTATGGGCCAGCGAATCGCCCGGGTCCCGGCTCCCGGACTCCCATGGCGAAGGCAAGCAGGTGATAAACAAATTTCCACATGTCTTCGGGTCAACTGCGCCCCTCACAAGGAATTCTTGTTGTCGTGACAACTTCAAGTGTTTTCAAATTTATGGCTCGGCGGCCGGTTCAAAAATGTATTGTAATTAATTCTGGCCAGCGAATTCCGGCCAAAAACAGCTGAAGAATTTAAATTTCCTACTCCGCCTGCCTGAAGCAATTGCGGGTAATCTCCCCATAGCCACATAAGTCGCCTCCAACCCAAGAGCAGTCCCCGTCCCCTGGCCGAGCGCCAGCAGCCCAGCCAACAAAATGGAAAATTTCCCTAGAGAAAAAGTTAAAAAAGGCAACACGAATTGTTTACGCGAATGTTTATATGTGGATATAAAGACATAAGAAAATTTGTGCTCTTTTCTTATTTCGCCAGGCCTACGAAAATAAAGAGATATTTTAATACAAAGCAAGCAAGGGAAGCGGGCGGCCAAGTAACTCAAAACGTCAAGAAGCGAAGGACCAAAAACACACAATGATAACCGAAAAAAAAGAAAAATATGAAACGAAAATTGACGGCAATGGCTGCCAACCATAAATTGGCAGCCCTTCCACCCCTCCGGCCACACGTACTCTCTGGGCCATAATAAAAGCCATGCAGCACTCAATAGGGCATCATATTTATGGCCAACTCAGACCCTCGCTGTAGGCGGTGGACCGGGCTCTCGTCACGGGCCACGCACGTTGGACAGACAGACTTATCGTTAGAGCTCATCTCTGTCCTGTCTAACCCTTTGACTTTAGCTGCCAGACAGGCGGGCAGGCGGACTGGCAGGCGGGCGGGTTCGTTTTTGATTGCGCGTCAGGTTATTTTTAGAGAATGTCTTATGGTTTTTATTTGGGGGCTTTCGTCTTGACCGTCTGGGTATTTGCATATGCAATTAAATGGAGTACCCCGCCGACCAACTGCCCGTAATAATCAATTAGGCAAAGTGCTTATATTCGAGGTTGCGCTGAATGCGAATGCAAATTTCCTTAAAAGCCAAACTCACTTAGCTGGTTGCGGCTGGCGCTGCGGCTTCGGTTGTTGCAGTTGCAAACCGCAGGGCCGTCGAGTGGCATTTATTCCTCAGCCGTTGTGGCTTTTTAATTTGCCGGGCTTCTTTGCCGTGCTCGGCTGGCATTGCGTATACGCCACGCATGCGATAAGTGGCACTTCCGGCTGCCATTTCGTTCATTTCTTGTATTTTTTTCCATTTGTTTGTAAACCAACTAGCACTTAAGTCAGGCATTTCATAAAATAAACCATTAAAAGAAGCAAACTGAAGTGGCTGTGCGGAGCCCGGTGGTTGGTCGGGGCGGGCGGGGCCCGGCAGCCGCATTAATTGCATTTTAATTAATTTTTTTTTTGCTTCCTCCCGGTGGCGTGTGTGGAAACGAAAATTGCAGTTGCCTTGTTGGCCACGGTAATTGCAGCCTAACAGGTGCGCAGTTTTTCCTCTCTCAATGGCACTTCATTTGGCAACAAGTCAAACCAAAAGCAGCCCTTCGCCGTTTGATGAGAGCAGTCCGTGGAAAAACCAACTCTGGGTATTTAATTCGCTTGTTTATCTGGCCAAAGGCGGTTTCTTCTGGCGGTAGAAGTTTAGACCAAGTTAACAAGTCAAGAGGACAAGATTCCCCACTCGTTAGTGGAAAAGGACACTTCAGTTTTCCTGGAAAACAATTCCATTTGGACTTAACCAAAATTAAACGAATAAGAGCCTTATGTCTGCAAATATAAATGGACAAGCGAGTTGACGGGATTAACTTGCCAGCAAATTCTTAATTCTTCACTAAGCCTGACATCCGAGCGGACTTGAATTCATCAAAGCGACGCGCCAACTTTTCGGTCCTTTTCACAACTCAAACAACGCAATTATTAGCAGTAACCGAAACCCGCGCCCAACTCTCGCAAAACTTTTGAAGGAGCCACCGAGGCCAAGATCAAGGCCGTGGCAGGACTGTGACTGTGTCCCTTTGGCATTTGCACTGCAATTGAAGTGCAAGGCAAAATAATGTGATTAAAACAGTCGAGTGTTGGCCACACACACACACAGACCAACCACGAACTGTCCCTGGTAAATATTTGAGTTCATGAAGCAGCGACGATGGCCACGGCCGTGGGAAGGCGACAAAGGCCAAGCAACAGTCAACCAAGCGCCGATGAGTGCGGCAGACAGGCAAATAAACAAACGATTAAAAAACGAAAGCGCTCACAAAATGGGCCACAAAAGGAGAACGAGAAATAGAACAGCCCACGGGGCGTATGAGTGTCGTGTCCGGCAACACGTGCACTGAGCCCAGCAAAGCGCGTGAGGCGATTCCCGTCGCTCTGTTGCTTGTTATCCCTCACACGCATGCAGCCGCACCCTCGGCCAATACAATTACAAGTGGAGCGGAGTATAAATCTCATCGTGCATTCATCAATGTCAGGCCAGAAGTTTGCTTTTCATTTGTTATGGGTTTGCTGTCTGTCTGTCTGCCTGCCTGACCAGTGCTCATGTGGATGCTGTGTGCCAGAGACGGAGAAGGGCTCATTGTTTTGCGATTCCATCGGATCGCATTTGCACATTTATTTGCACGTCATTTAGCCATTTGTTATGCGAGGGCCAAGATGCTCAGCCAGCAGCGGAGAGCAAATGTCCCGGGTCATCTCTCCGCCATGACTCAACCCAATTGATTTGCATATATGACCGAGTTGGCCAGCATAAAACTTCATGACTGTGTTATAAAAATGAACAATCTAGCTGGAAATGCTTTTAGCAACTGGCCGGCAAGCAACTTTCCCTCACCGCCAGACCCAAGCCGATTTCATTTAATTGCACACAACGGCAGCAGCCGCCCACTTCTAACTTGGCCAACTGGCCTGCCGTGCAACTGGGCCAGCCGTTGGCAAGTTTTGTTTTTACGAGCGACAGGCGCCAAAGGATGCGGCCGACTGTTGCCAACTAACGGTATTATCAGCCAGCCGCCAGCCCATTGAATAAATAAAAAGCCCACAAAAAAAAAGAAAGCAAGAGAAATTATATAAAATGTGTTGGCCAAGGTTGCTGCTCTGGGGCCGCCCTCGCCTGGCGCTGTTGGCCGTCTGGGCCTCGTGCATTTAATGCTTGACTTTAATTTCTGTCCGGCCGCATCCCGCGACAGCCATGAGCGTCATTGTTGGCGCTTTATCGATTTTCCGGTGGCTCGGCAGTTTGGCAGGCTATCTAAATACCTGAGCGGAGGACACCCACAAGTGGCCGAGTCTCAGGCAGGCCCACTCGAGCAAGGCGCAGCCATTTCCCGGCCGGGAGGGAAGCTTCGCTGGCATCAATCAAATGCAAATGAATTTCATCTCGAGACACCGGCCAGCAGCCGTCCAATTTCACACCTTGATTTCTTGGCCGAGTGCTTCGCAAAAAAAAGAAGGAAATACCCCGAAAAAAATTCAATTGAAACGCTCAAAGCCAACAAGCTGCTAAACAGCCGGAAGCGCAGTCGATTCCGGCGGTTTGGGCATTTCAAAATGAGATGAAACTTTCCTTTTTTTTTTGGCGTTGCTCCGGCTTCTTTGGCTTGTGTAATATCACAGGATATACTCCAGGATACACCTACAGGAAGGGCCTAACGAGCCGCCAACAACAAAGCGAAACAGCAAATCACTTGTAAACACTTAAGAAACAGCGAGTAGAACAACATCAACAAAGGGTGCGGGAGGGGAGCCAGGGAACACAAATCAAGAGATAAACGACAGGCAGCACTGGCAGCCGTTAAAGCCGCAGGCTCGAATTCAAAAAGGACGCTAACCGCCGCCCGTCAACCGCACCCACCCCGCCTATTCCCGGCCAAAAAATTCGAAAAGAAAAGATGAAAAATTGAATGTGTACATCCGACGGCCAGTGAAGAGAGCGGGGCGGGAAAGGAACTCGGGGCCCAGCATGTGCCGTAAATAAAGTGCAAATTTCAAAAATGGCAGCAAGCCGGACAAATGAGCGGCCAGCAAGCCAGATGGGTCTCCATGCCCGGCCCAAGTCTTTGGGGCCATCCGCCTGTGGGCCACTCAAAATGACAAGTTGCTGGCAATGATCGAACAGCCGGCCAAACGGAGTCGACCGTAGCCTGGCCAGATGTTTCAACAAAAAACCCGTAATATGTTAGTGTCAATGCAAAACACCCTCACCCCCAGCACACACGCGGTCCAGGGTTTCCAGCCGATAAGCGATGATATGGGGGCCGGCAAAATTCATATAAAAAAGCGAATACCAAGCATTGCAGAGCTCGGCATCTTTTCTCAATTTCTTGGCAGCTGCTCGAACTTTCGTCTGCTTTAAATATCGATAAAAGTTTGCCCTGCTCTGCCGGCAGGGCATATTCACTGAGCGGGTCTAGAGATTTCAAGGACCCACAGGAAATAGTTAAGCGCTTGCCACATTGAAGCGCAAATTGCCGCCAACGTTGCTCGCTAAACTGTAGGACATTCCAAGTGCGTTGCTCGGGGAGTTACGCCGCCTCAGGGTCCCTGCCGGTCAATAACGATTATTCAATGCGAAAACTTTTGGGCGATTATTAAATTTTCAACATATTTGGAGGAAGCTGGCGGGAAAACTTAATTAAATCTCCCATATAAAAAACTGTTTAATAACAAAATGAAAACAAATATTTCGCCGCGATTTTCCGAAAGAAAAAACAAGGGCGTGCTAAAGTGAAACTAATTAATATTAACAACTTCATTTAGGGCTCGTTGGCCTTGCGAAGGCATGACGGACTGGCCGTTTAATTTTTCAATTATGCAGAGTAGCTGTTAGTTGGCTTTTGTACTCGCGCCGGGCCGGAGCGACACCGGAGTTTAATATTAATAAATATAAAATCAAAGGGATGCCCAGACGCAAGGACGGACTCGGCTAGCATGGGGCCGCCTGTTGATCGGCTTTGTGAAAAGGGCGCGTCAAGCTGAATGAAGTGGCTGCGGTCTGCGGTCTGTGGCCGTGGAATGCCAGCCTTAAAGTTGCCTTTATGTCGTCACAGGAAATCAGCGAGAGCCGCCATTACGGCGAATGGAAGAAGCGGACGGCGGCGCCATGTGGGCGGTGCCTGGCTGGCTGGCTGCTCCCGCATTTATTACCTTTTTATTTGCATGGAAAATGAAATCACATCACATCACACTCACAGAGTCGAGGGCCGCGGCAGCGAGGGCCTCAGAATTTTACCTGCTTAGAATTTTTGGTTGGACGAGCAAGCAGCTTTTATAAATTGTGTGCAAAAGCGTAAAATTATCTTTGCATTTTGGGGCCGGCCTGGTCTGGTCGGCCTTGAAAGGCTGTTTTGACGGCAGTTGATTTTTTGATTAAATTGCATAAATTATGCAGCCTTTGATTTGATTCAAAACTCCACCCACGTTACCTTTCCTTGCCATCAGCGCTGCGACCGTTTGGCAAGCTGATGATCTCGAAATGAAACGAGTGCACTCAATTTGGAACGCCTCAAAGCCAGCTGAATAATGCACGACTTAATGCAGATCCAAAGTAAGGATAACTTTTCGCTTGTGACTAATTGATTAGAAGGCCGAGAGCAGTAGGAAAAGGACTTCTTGTTGGCTCCGCTTTTAGCTGAGTAATTGGTAAATTACTTTTGGTTTCCACTTGCCGGTTTCGTTTGAATCTAAAACGGAACTCTTTTTTTGCTCAACTTTCACCAGAATAAATTGACTAAAATGCTGCCGCCCCTCTCGATAGCCATTAACGGATGTCTTCGGGCTTTGTCAGGTGAAGCCGCCTCGCCTCTTTGACGCGGCCAAGGATTTATGCCGCCACACACACGGAAGGACTGCCTTCTGCACTCACGGCTCATAAACTTTTATTGTATGGTAAGGACGAGCTGCGGTGACGCCTAGCCGAGGCCGCCAATGCCACCGTCGCCATCCTCTGGCTGCTTATGAAAAATCGAAAAAGTGTAGTGGCCTTCTGAGCGCACGATATGCATGAAGTGGAAAGTAATGAACCAAACGGCATTCACACGCCATTCAACGCACAATAAACTGGCCGGGCCAACACACTGCATCGTGCCGAAGATGCTGATAGAGCCCAGAATGCCCGGAGCGACTGTCAGGGCGCCTCGCCCTTGCAAATAAATTCATTTGTGACGGCAGACCCTCCGCCGTCGCGACGACTGACAGGACCGGCGGCTCGGCCCTCGAGCGTGTGTTGGCCATGCAGGAAGTGTGATTTAAATGCAGGATATTGCATGCGGAAATTTATTGTCATGGCGGCCTGACATTAAAGACAATTATTTCTTATATGTCGGGGCAATCCAGCCTCAGCGTCGGGCTGAGTCGCAGTTTCAGCCGCCGGCTCATCCTCTCGGGCCCAGCTGCTTAATGGCAAATTGTTTCGGTCCGCAGTCGGTACGCTGGCGGTCGACCGTCCGCCGGTCTGGTCTGCTGGCCTGGCAGTGCTCAAAGTAATTAAAATGAAACAATTTGCTTAATATAGTTTGCCTTATCCGCCACGCCTTGCCAGTCAGCCAGCCACGCGGCGTATACGCAACGTTCATTTTAATGGCCCGAATAAATTTTCTGAGGGCCGCCATTGTAAATGTGAAAAATGCGTACGGTTCGCGACACTGCCATTTCGCACATTAAATGAGACAGCATCTCTATCTTCACCTCCCCCTCATCAGTGTGGGCGCGCCTTTAACTCGATCTCTACACAGCGGCGCTTTCTCTGCCATTTAACCCTTTAAATTTAATTACTTCAACGCTTGCCTGCCGGACAGCCATGTGCCTGAATACCAATTTCATTCAGCACTTCCCTTTACCTTTTTCTAAGGTCAAATGGAAAATTCCCCGGGCGTAAAAACTTCTGGCATTTTCAGCGATTCCATAAAAAAATGCAAACAATGCCCTGCATTTTTATTTATCGCACCGGCAACTGAATTGATGTTAAGCGTTTGATCGAAATAAGCCCTGTATTTAAATATTTGCAACAATTTTCATTTACATCAAGTGCCGTCCTCTTTGCTCTTCCGCAAGATAGCACACATTTTCACTACGATGGATCAGGTATTATTCTGTTAGTTTGTTCTTTTTTAATTTGTGGTGTTAGTTTTGGGTGGAGAACTTTTGTGGCCAGAGAACCGATTAAGGCACTTAAGTGCTTCAATTCCTCACCAACGAAATACAAAATCCAATCTTTAAAAAATGTGAAATTCATTGTGCATACCTCGCCAAACAAAAAGGAACGTTGAGAACGAATTATTAAGCATTCACTTAGAAAGAAAAGATAGGGAAATTTATTTTTCAAGTTGCTAGTTTAGTCCTCACAAAAAAGAAAAATTTCCAAACAATTTTTCTTTACACTATTAGATTATATTTATTTATTAAGCGTGGCTTGGCCTGAATCTGATTGGCTTTAAACTCTTCCCGCTACCCACGCTGGCCTTTTAGCATCGACGGCTCCCCAGTTTTGTGTGTTATTTATGAGTCAATAGGAATCGCATACCACATACGTCACCGATCATTGGGGCGAGTATATTGGCTATCACTTAGTCGGGTGAATCGGTGGGGCGCAAATGTTATAAATTATTCGGCTGGGTGGACTGGCGAGGCAATGGGAAGGCGGAATAACAGATGCAACCGCAAGTGCAACACCAACACCGCCAGCAGCAACAGCTGATAAACAACAATGACTACGATAAGAGCGTTGGCGTGGCGCTGAAGGACCAGCGCCCCAAATGGCCCACCAGCAAAAAAACGAGTATGCGAAGATAGAGAAAAATGGCATATGAAATGAAGCGGAAATGGTGCAAACAAAGCCACACCCAGCGCCACCCACCCGAGTACATATAGAGAGGCATTCAATGCGGTGGAGAAAACGGCTACCTACGTAGGCCATTGTGGGAAGAGGGCCTGTGCACAAACATTCGCATAAGTAGCTTTGAATGCATGTGAACAACTGATAAATGTCTCGCCTCTTGGAACAAGCGAAAGGGCGAAACGAAAGTGTGTGTGAGTTGTTTGCATGCCTAAGCGCTTCTGAATGAAATCGAGCGGCACATAACAAATGCAAGTCATTTATTTTATTTTATTTCAGTTTAGTTTACTTTTTGCCCTGCCATTGAGACTGTCAGTTGAGAAAAACCCAAACACACAAACAGGAAAGCGAGCACACAAGGAGAAATCATCAAAGTCCTTTGCATACATTTAAATTCACTTGAACTCCAGAGCAAAGCTATGCAGGTGCTGAGGTGAAGCACAAGAGAGCTAATTTCTATCAAAAGTGGTGGTGAAAACCCAAAGAACAGTTCCTGAACGATCAGCTAATAAAAATAAATAAAATTCCCTGTCAATTTTAATTGCCTTAAAAATTAAATCGCCTTCAAACCAGCAATAAAAAGAAGCATCACTTATTCGAAATTGTTTGAAACCGATTTGAGGATAAGCAAAATTTATTTGTTGCCTTAACGAAACCACCTTGGCCTCTATTTATGTGTGGACAAATAGACCAACAATTGGCAGGCAAATGTGCCTGATGCGCAATTTCCTAATTGCTTAGCTGAAAGTTGAAGTAAAGACCTTTAAAAGGTTAAAAGGCCAACTCAACTCCTTAACTAGGTGCGGTGCGGCTGTCTACTCCCAAGGATGCCCGTAATGCATGCACGCATTCACGAGCTGGCAGGGGTCGAGGCATTTGGCCAACTGCTGCAACAAGTGAACACACAGACCCACACAGACACGCAGCCAGGCAGGCAGTCTGAGGGATGCGGCCGAGCCACCAACTGGCATGCAGCTGCGCTTACGAGCGACTAAGTGATGGCCCAGCCAACCCACCGACCGACCGAGCGACCCACAACCGACCGACCACCCAGGTGTGCATTTAAACGACACATGTCGTCTTCACACTCAAATGCACTTGCAGCGCTGACGCCCAGGCCCACCCATCAATGCCCACGCCCTGCTCGTGAGGCATCTGTCAGGCCGGTGGCACGACCACAGCCCGGCTGCCTTGAACGGTCACGGCTGGCATAAACTTCCGCATTAAATCGACTTTGAACTTGAAAATGTTAGGTAACCAGCCAGGCAGCCACACATGCCCATAACTACGATGGCCATTTGCAGGGGGTGGCGGAGGGCGGTTCGAGGACTTTGAAGGTTAGTGCCCACTTGAAGCGGCTGTGCGTTGCTGGCCCACTTTGCCGTTGGCTGTGAATGCTAAATTTATGTGCCAGGGCTTTTGGCTGGTTGGAAATGTGTCAAAAATCTCGGTACAACGCTCGAGATGCATAGCATTTGGAATTCCTTGGAAAGTTGCGTTTCTGGTTTTGGTTGACCTCATCCACTCGCATTCGGCTACGTGCCTGGCATTTTGAACTGTTCGAGGGTGAAGCCCAAAAAACCAAAGCCACGACCGCAAGCCTGGTGCTCATGGAAACTCAGAGGAGGCTTTGCATTCGCCGCCAGCTCTCCGCCTCCCCTAGGGAGCTGCCACATCAAATGCGACCTTTTACTGCAACCGCATTACATACACCTACGCCCATCCACACCCGCACTCGCACACACAAAACAAACTATTTAGGGCCAAACAGGCAATGCTCGCGTATTCAGAGCCGCCTCTTTCATTCATTAGCCGGGCGTTTATGTTAAATGCAACGACCCAGAGCGCACCCAACGAACGACTACCCCGGCCGGGCCATTTTGCTATTCAAATCACACACTCACAAAAGGCGAGGCCACCACACCCGCAACCCTTGGCCGCTTCACCGCCGTCATCAACAAGCTTCGGGCGGGAGCGTGAGAGGATTGTTGTTTATCAGTTGTTGCAAGTTCAGCATTTTAATGGCCCTGCCTGCATTTCATATACGTGGCTAGTTCGTCGTCTTTTCGTATTCTCTGGGGGCAATAAGGAGAGCGAAATCAAATTGCCAACAGGCCTCGGTCATCTCCGAAGGACGTGCACGAGATTAGAGGCGCATGCAGCGAAGCCAGCCAGCCGGAAATTTCCCCAGGAAAATTACGCATACGCAACGTGTTCAATTCTAGCATGCACAACTGATTAGACTTAAGACTCCGTGACATCTGCGCAGCCTTTTCCTCGCTACACAAGCTTGGAGAGCTTGTGGAAGAGAACGAATCAGGATACTGAAGTCTTATTTCGTATCGGAAGTAGAATTCGGATACTCTCATAGATTTTAAACCAATTTCTTTGAGTCCTACCAACAGACTCTGGACTACGAATCTCCGGTGACAGCAGTTTAGTTTGCTTTCGAGAGCCGCAGGTGACTGTCTGCCGAGGATTTGTTGCTTGAAGAAAGGGTATTTGAATGTGCGTTGGTATTTATGGGCAACCGTTTCGGGGTGGCCTTGTTTACGGCCTTGTATTTCATATTCTTGTTCCTTTTTTGAACGTTTTAGTAAGGCGGGCGGACAATTCTTTATTTTTTTATGCGGTTTGAATTTATTTTCTTGTCGCAAAAATGCCGCGAGCTGCCGTCACACGCACGCCAGCTTCCGCTTCACACACACACACACCCCACACACCAGCCGCTGGGGCACAGGCTTGTCACACACGTCGACGGCAGCGACGGCGAGAGAAACAGCGGTGGCGGCAGCTCGACTGTCTGTCTTCATTTTATTTATCGTGGCAAGTGATTGTGTGTAATTGCAAAAATTGCGTTAAATTATTTAACAATCTGCGGCGAGGCATGAAAATGCGGGCCGGGGGGGCACGGGAAGGGCCGGAGGATGCCCCAGAAGCAGATTGCAGTCGCTGGCGTTCCGGCATTTCAATTCCCTGCGTGTGTGTGCAGTGTGTGTGTGTGTGTGAGTGACTGTGCCAGGAAATTGATATAATAAATTTACAGCAGCAGCAGAAAATTGCCTGGCAATAGAAGAGCTGCGCTTGCCCAACCAGGAAATTATTTTCATGGAGTTGCCTTCTCCCTCGCCAATTCGCACACACGCATATTCAAATTGAGTAGGGACAGGAGCACGCAAATATTTACAATTTTAGTTTCCCACAAAAACAACAAAAGCCAAAAAATTCATATTCATTTTCCGTTTTTTCCCTTTATAATTGAATTGCATTGCAGATGCGCCAATGGAACACGTTTGATGCGGGGCAACTGGCCCCCCTCTCAGCCCAGCCGACGGTAAAGCAAACGCAAATAAAGAAGAGGAGGAAAAATATGGAAAAATGCCAACAACAACAACAGCAGACGCCAAGGGGACAGGAGCAGCTAGCGGAAGCGAAATTCACCTTAAGGATATGAAAATGGCCGTCTAACCCGCACATGCAGAGAACGGAAGAGCTTAAAACGAGTACAAAACAACAACACCAACAACAACAGCAATACCACAATCAGCAATAAGGATAACTGCCAACCAGAACCCCAAGCAAGCCCCAGAACAACTGCCAGGATCACCTCGACTCGCCAGCAGCCTTGCCGCGTGTGTCAACAGTTAAAAGCTCATTAGGAAGACCGATTAACTGGCCAACCAACCGCCGGCCGTGGCATGATGAGCGTCCCACAGACCCGGCAGCAGCACCAGACCAGCTGATTCTTCGCCCCAGACTCTGACCACGCTCCATTGCTTTCTGTTGTGGCACTTCCGTTTCCGCTTGCACTCAGCGCCAGCTCATTTCCGGCAGGCGAGTGCAATTAGACGCTTAGCAAAATGACCCGCAAGGCCGCCGCCAGCTTCAGTGGTGAGTCGAAAAAAGTTCACACAAATTTAAGCTACTTTAAAAAATATTTCTTCCCCCGACTCGCCTTGCCTCAGATGCCCTCGATTACATCTACATAGCGAACAGCATGAACGACAAAGCCTACCTGATAGCCAACGATGCCCAGCATCCAACCCACACCCACCAAGACGACGCGGAAGAGCAGCGCCGCCCGGACCCAGAAACGGAGCCCACCGACAACGACGACGACGACGACGTCGGCGATGGCGATGATGGCATCAGCGATGACAACAACAACCACTATGACTACAACAACGAACTGGAATTTCTGAGCGACAGAGCTGGAGATAGCAATGCCCTGCCCCTGGGCGTAGGAACCACCTTAACGTCCCCCCTGGCCACGGCCGCCCTGGCAGCGGCCACAGCCTCCGCCTCAGCGGCTGTTGCTGCCGCCCGCATCACTGCCAATGCGGCGCACCGCTCGGTCTCTATCGAGGCGGCTGTCAATGCAGCAGCCGCTGCCGCTGCCGCTTCCCTTACTCTGGACGCGGACTCGGTGCCGGACAATAACAACTACGCCAACTACACAAACGTGGCTGTCGGGCTGGGCGCGATGCTGCTGAACGACACGTTGCTGCTGGACGGCAACGAGACGGGGCTGGGGGCCTTTGGGGAACTGGTGAATCGCAGTGGACAATTGCTTAACGATACGGCGTCGGTGAACGCCACCAAAGTGGCCGAGGATGATTTCACTCAGCTGCTTAGGATGGCGGTTACTTCAGTCCTACTCGGCCTAATGATACTCGTCACTATAATTGGTAAGTGCGGGCGGCCGGCTAACATCAAAACGTCATTAGACGCAATTATAAAAGTCAAGAGCGTGGTTGGTGAGGGGCGAGTGGAGGGTTAAGACCAAAACACAAACAAAGTCGAAATCTAAACATAGACATAATTATTTTCGAAGTCGCCGTCCTTGGCTTGGCTGCGCCGCGAGCTTAAATTCCTGACGAGCAGGACTCAGGCACGCGCGTTAAATCAGCAAGAGGAGCAGGCGGGGCGTTCGCAATTCTCGGGGGAATAGCAAACAATTCAATAACTGCCTGCCAAGTCGCCGGACCAATTCAAGGACTAACTGACTGTCTGACTGACAGCCGCACCGACTGACGGAACCCACAGCCACCAGGCGAAGGGGCGGGTGTGGTTGGCCGGTGGCTTCGGCCATGGGGATTGAATGGTTTGCTTCCGTTTAAATCGGTTTGCCTCGCCGACAGCGCCAGCGGCACTGCCATCGCAGCCGTCAGATAATAAAATACGCGTAACTGATATTTATGATATTGAGGGTAGGCCATTTTATATTATTTATTATTGTTGTTATTATGGCGCAAGCTGCTTAGTTCGTTATTAATAAGGCAGCTCGTTGTTCGATGAGCGAAACTGTGCCGCGGCCACCATCTCATTGGGAAGTAACGATTTCTCGTATTAGCATTGACAGTCAATCAATCAATCAATCACAGGCTGCTCTCACAAGAAAATTGTAAAGAAACAAAATAGAAATTCAAGTATCTTGACGACCATGCTCTTGTGTGTGTGTATGTGTGTGTGTTAGTGAAAATGGCCATAGACTTTACAGTTGTTATAAAACGGAAGTGAAAACAATTTATTTTGGGTTGGCATAAAAGCAACTGTAGCGAACTTTTAAACAACTGCGAAGAGTGGGTGGCGGGTCTCTGGCGACAGGGCATTCATTGATTTCATTAATTTAAGTAAATTCCTTTTAATTTAAACGCATAATCAGCACGCACACAGAGGCCCATCCATGGCCAAATCACACGCAGAGCCATAAAATTTCCAGCGCCCTTAAAAGCAGGCTATGCTTTCTGTGCGGCAACCATTCGCCGCCGCCGCTGGCTGGTGTCCATTTTAATACGCCATTCACATGCGTGAGCATTTTTATTTTTATTCTTGTTTTCATTTTGATTTTCGTCTAATTTGTGCTTATTTAGTTTTGCTTTCTTCGGCTCCTTTCATTCGAACTCAACAGCACTTCGGGTCTATTCAATTTCCACTTCACTCCGGGCCACTTCTCATCAGCCCGTTTTTTTTCGGCCGAGTGCCACTGCTCGGTCCATTCGGTGCGTGTCGATAGCAAAAAGCTGCTTTCTTTTCCCTTCATTACATTTCGTTCCAATTTCTCTCTCGCTCTTCCTTTTTTTTCTTGCTTTGCTTTACTTTTATGGCCCATGGCCCAGAGCCACAGACCTGAGACCAAAAAGGAACGAAAAACCGTAGCAACACTGAACCGAAACGTACCGGACTATTGGCCATAAACGCATTTGAACTCATAATTGCCGCTCGGCCTCAGCTGGCGTTTACTGCGAATGCCATTGAGTATCACAATTTAGCATTATAAAGAGAAATGTTAATGGGAACTCGTGCTGCCCACTTGGACATGCTAATTCTCAAAGTAATAAACAAAATACCGTCCTGTTGGTCACAATTTGGTCCCAAAAACAGCGATTGTCATCTTAAATGTTGACTGGTCTCCCGACGCTCAAGACAAAAGAAAATTTAAAGCTGTTCGCGGGGCTGAAATTCCTTACAGAGATCAGGGATTTCATAAAAACCCAGAGACTTATGCTAAAGAAATGAAATTTGAAATGTAAACAACTTGCAGCAGATTTCTCAAGATTTCTTTCGGTTTTTCATCGTATCCGCCCACAGTGCTGTTGTGTGCGAAGTGTAAATCAGCAGCAGCAGTTTCCGCTATACTTTTGATCGGTTTTCCTTGTCGCATTGCGCCGACCGTCAAGCAAAAAAATTCCAAAAGAGATAGTAAAAGTAAAGGGACAACATTTTGGGCGGCTAGGTGAGGCTGGCAGGCCGTCAGTTTTCCTTCACTTTGACACTGAAGTCTGTAATTGCAAGCAAAGGATAACCTAGCAAGCCAAAGGGAGCGCAAGACAAACCCCAATGACTCGAAGGACACAGTGTGCGTCGCTTGTGTGAGCCTGGCATCAGTAGGCATCATCATCGCGTTCATCACCGCCTTCATCATCGTCGGCGTCGGCACACTGACACTTGTCGGGTTAGCTGACTGCACTTAACACCCCAGCCACCCAGCCACTTCCCCCGATGGGCCGACAAATTCAATGCCACAAATTGCATGTGTCTCGGACCACCCGCCGTGCCCCACTCGCACCTTGAAGTGTGGCTGCCCCAAGTACTTCTGACAGCGCTCGAAAAAAAATAACAGCCAAGGCAGCAACAACAGCAACGGCGCAGACATCAAAGGTTGCGTCTTAAAATGCAGCCTGCCCACCTCCGCAGCCACCCACGCGCCCAGACACTGGCAGGGCCTGTCAATTTCCCACCCCCTTGGTGGCTTCCAAAGTTTACGACAGCGCGATTAGCCCATGTCGTTTATTTTGGCTTTTGTGAACTTTGTCTGCCAGCCGGGCGGGCAGGCAGCTCGAGTGCAATAGAATGCGGGCCAACGGAGCATGCAGCGGTCGGACGGTCGGACGGACAAATGGGAACTGTTCATGTGCAAGTGTAACAATGACCAGGATTCCCCAAAAGCCCAGTGGTTGGGTGGGTTTGCTCTTCTGGGGACGAGCGGCAGGGGCAACTTTAATAAGATTCTCATTTCACTTTGCCACATGCCAGCGGCACTGGCAGCAACAACAACTGCGGTCGAGGCAGCCCAAATGCATGGAATTGGGTGTTGGGCGTCGGGTGTTGGGTGTCCTGGCTGGCATCTGGTTGGCAGCCGAGCCGAGCCGCATGCACGGCAAACAACTTTGGCAATTTTCAAACTTTATCTGCGCGGTTCAGTGCGATTCGGTTTCGTTGTCGTGCTCGTTTTGGGTCGGTCTTTTTTTATTTTCCGATTTTTCCTCGATTTTCCTCTGTGCGCCAAATTCGACTTTGCAGTTCTTTCGGGTGCTTCGCACTCACTGATAGTTCGTTTATTTTTGTCTTTAAATGTTTTTTTTCCCCCATTTTTTGTATGTAATTGAATCTCGAACTTGGCCAAGTCAATTTTCGCAATTAAGCCGCTGAAAGTTGCGCCGCACGGAACGTGATTCCTGTGGCTTCCTTCTGCCCCCTCAATTCGCTTTCAACTTTCTTTTGGCGCTCAAATTTCAATTTTATTATCTGTCCGTTTCGTTGCAGGCAACGTCTTTGTAATTGCTGCCATCATCCTCGAACGCAATTTGCAAAATGTGGCCAATTATTTGGTCGCCTCGCTGGCCGTTGCCGATCTCTTTGTCGCCTGCCTTGTGATGCCGTTGGGCGCCGTCTATGAGGTGAGTACACTTTTACCCCTTCTGCGTTCTTCTCTCCACCCTGACAGTCAAGCGGTACCATCGCCGGTGTTCAATGAGCAGCTCAACCAAAAAGACTGCCGTGGCCAGTAGCATTCCTATGATATAGAAATTAAAGGCACTGGCAAAGAATCTAAGGGTCAAGGGCTTGGAGGGATCAGGCTTTTCAGGATCTCGAAACTGGAATTGAGTACTCAACGGCGGCGACCACATCGTCGCCCTCGCCCACCTGACAATGAAGCCCATTTCATGAACTATTTTGACGAAGGCCGCCAAGTGATCGGACAGCGGAGACTCCGGAGTCACCGGCAGTCTCAGTTGATACTTCGAACTGCACAGCTCTCCAGTTGTCATGTGGAACCACTCGGTATGAGGGCGCTGATCCACGGATACGGCCAGAGGCCATTTGTGCTGGTCAATGACGTAGGCGAAACTGTCGTTTTGAGTAATCAGGTGGCGGAACAAGGTTCTCTCGTCCACGGGCAGCAGCAGGTTCATCAGCTCCTTGGGCAGGAAGTTCTCCTCGAACAGCGAATATTGAGTGTCCTTGGCCACCATTATGCGAAGTCCCAAGGCACGAAACTCTGCCACGTTGTTGATGAAAACAATATTTGTTTTGACCATGAGAAAGGACAGCAAAGTGCTGGAAAACAAGCCCATAACGAGAGCCAAATAGATTTGAGTGAATATCTCGATAATTCTCCGGGACCACGGCACTTCCTGCGGCCTGGCAGTAAACTGTCCCAGGCCCAAAACCAAGCGGATGCTGTGGGAGCAAATACGTGCAAGCGCAAGCTGAGGATAGCAGATCCGCAGGTAAATCACATTACAAAGCCAGCAGAAGAAAGCAAAGGTCAAAATGCCGAGGACCAAATAGTCCGTCGAATAGAAACGAACTGGCTGGACCGGCATTTTGGGAACTATCAGGCAGGAGTTGGAAATAAACAAGACCGGGCTTTCCACAGGCACCATCCGATCAAAACGCAGCTTCAAGGATATATCGGCCTTGTCGTAGGGACTGATCGCCTGGTAATCGGTATCCTTTTTTAGCTCTACTGTGGCATTCATGTACTTGGCGAACTCAACAATGGCAATGGCCAAAATACCGCCGATGCTAACATCTCGATTCACTATCAAGCCACTCGGGTCCGAGGAGTTCATCTGAAAAGCCACCGAGAGCAAATGTAGAGCAAATCGGAGAGCTGGTCACTTTAAGCTTACCCAGAAAACCAGCGGGAAGTCGTCCACCGCCGACACTACCATCTTGTGTCCCTTCATGTCCCTCTGCATTTTGGGCGTTGACAGGGCCAAGGCCACCTTTTCGTCAAATGCACTTAGGTTGAGGTTCAAGTATGTCAACTCCGGATACGGCTTGTAGATGAATATATCGAAGTCATAAGATCCGTTTCCTGTATCCTTGACGACTAACAAGAGCGATTTCAAGAACCGCTTCATCCAGATCCATTTGAAGAAGGAGCGCAGCTCCGCTTGGCTGGGCGGCACTCTGTTGGGTGTTTTGCAGATAAAAACCAAGGAAATGTGATGAATGTAACGCAGGGCGCCATCCACATCCCAGAGAAAATTGTCGGCAATCCCGTTGAAGACAACAATCGCAAAATTTTGTATACCGATTAACGAATTCAGCCTGCCGATGCCAGCTCCTGCCACAATCACCGGCCGCTCAAACCGCTCCATCAAATCCTGTTCCAGGGAATTCGAAAGCACTTCACTGTCCCCAATTACCAAATCATCCAGGAACGTCACAAACGTGCGGTAAGGGCGCATCCCATCGAAAAAGGCCACCAAAGAGCATATGAATTGGTTGTCGTATTCACTCGTCCTCACCGCCTGTAACTGCCCACGGGCCAGATGGCCGGTCCACATCAAAAGTAAAAGGCTGAGTCCTGCCAACTGCATGGCCGATACTGTGACCGCTGGCCGGGCCACCGCTGGCTTATAAAGCCCACAAATGTTACTGGCCGAGCGGTTCGAGTCGCTCCCTGGAGCGGCATAAAAGTTAATAAGCCATCAACTTTTATTGTCTATTTGAGTTGCACTTTGCTGGCCCTGGTTACATGGTTTTTTGCGATGCCTACTTTCAGATAAGCCAGGGCTGGATACTGGGGCCCGAGCTGTGCGACATTTGGACCTCCTGCGATGTGCTCTGCTGCACGGCATCCATTTTGCATCTGGTGGCCATTGCCGTCGATCGGTAAGTAATTACAAGCCAAGCCATTTGATAAATTGTCCAAGCAAACCTCAAACACACACGAGCCAGGCATATCCATCAATCAGACTTTAAGCTTGTCAAATCTGCGAGCAAATCCACTTGGCAACTGGCGCTCCAAATCGCAGCACTCCCCGCGGTGTGCCGCCCGCCACCTGTCGGCGGGGATCCGCTTTTTAAAATTAGAATGACGCGACGCCAATTACGCTGAATTTTACCCCAAATTATTGGAGTGGCTGCTCAGCGGGTGCAATTTGAAAAATTTCGATATCTTTAAGTGAACTCTTTAAGCGGCCAAATCCTTTCGTACATTTTCGTAAATTGAACCCAAGCCGCCCACAATATGAAGGGATTAAGCTGCCAAGAACGAAGCGTGTGAAGCGCATCATTAATCACATTCGATTCGGAGTTATCGTGCTACGAATTACTAATCCAATTGGCCTACCAATAGCCGGCGCCCGCCAAATCCTGGCCTACTTTCCCTGGACTGCTGCTTGTCTTACATATTTATAAATATATCAATTTAAAGTGGATAGAAAAAATTTTTACTTAAACCCGTGACATGGCTGGATATCATCAATCAATTTGCGGCAAACATTTCAATCAATCGATTAGGAGAGCGCTGAAAAAAAATACAAACAAGCAACCAGCGAAGGGAAAAGAAAAGGGGAACTGGCGGCTGGCCAAGAGAGAATTCGAAATCGCTTTCTTTAATTAAGCCATAGGCCAGCCAACATGAAGCCAAAAAGTCAAGAATTTTTGGGTAAAAGCAAAAGAAAAACCCCCAACCGTTGCCATGGCCCCGGCAACTGGGAGACCCCAAATTGCCAGGACTTTTTATGGCTACTCAGCTCTGTCCATTTGTTGGCACACTGGGCCAATTTGCACGACTCAACTCGACCTTCCATTGCCAGAGCAGTTCGATACAATTTTCCCCCTTTTCCCCCGAGGCATCCACACACACACATAGCTCCGTATTCGTAATGGGAAAATGCAATGGCCACCAGCGCCTCTGGTTTGGGCTCTCTGGCATTTTGTGTATTTAATGAACACTTAACGGCCCAAATGGCAGCAAATTAGTTGCCCGCCGCCCCGAAGGCAAAGAGTGCGGCAGCAGCTGCGCTGAGCCAGCACTTGTCGCCCGTGCCACCACTAAAATTCGCTTAAAACTTTTCAGCCAGCAACCAACGAAAATTATTACTTAGAATGCGATTCCGAGTCCGTGAGCCGAATGCTCGATGATTAACACAGTCGCCTGCCCGCCGCCAAACAAAAAACTGCAGGTGCAATTATTTGTGTGGCTTCAATTAGCACGGCAAAGCCTCCCCAATCAATAAATAATTTCAGCTGGGCGGAGCCTATAGTTTTACAGCATCCGATTGGGCATTCTAAACCGTAATGCGATATTTCGTTTTATGGCCATCGAGCCATGAAATTCAAATGCGGCCAACACATTAAAATTGCACTAAACCGGCGGGCGGGTGCAACCGCCAAGCCGCCCAGCGTGGAAACCAGCCCTGAATTGTTTGGCGCTAATTAGTGTGCTGGCCATTGAATCGAATTTTAAATTAAAATTGTGTGTGCGCTTATTGGGCATAAATGGTTTCGCAAATCTGTCACAGAGTCAAAGGCGAAATCATCAACGGCTATCAATGTCCACGGGTGCGGCGAGGCGAATGTGACACAGGAAACGGCCCGAAATCCAATTCCGTAAATTGCCTGTCAATGACCAAATCCAAACTGAATCCTCCACGCAATTTATTTTAGAATTTCAACATCAACAAGTTTATCCTTTCCCCTGTCCATCATGTAAAATCAAATTGAAAAGAAAATCTTCACCCGAATGGCTCCGAAAAATTCACCAGACAAACTTCCGAAACGTCTTTAAAATTCACCAGACAAACTTCCGAAACGTCTTTAAAATGTATAAGAAGAAATTTCAAACATCAATTCGAATTAAAATTAAAATTCATATATCATTCTTATTTGATAGCACTTACCCCGAATTCCCATCTTGTTGTTGTAAATTGCATCCTTTTTGTTGTTTGGGGTTTTGTTGAATTACAAGCGGCGATTAGGCTGGCTTAATAAAATTGATTTGAATAAATTTTAGATTTTAAATCTCGTTCTACCACTATACACACCTATGGAACGACTTTCACTTTAAAAACAACAAAAACACAAAGAAACAAAAACATGACTTGCAATTTACGATCGCCAGCAACTGCCGGAGGCCGCTGCTTGTCGCCCTTTTATTTACCTCAGGGACCCAGCGATCGAAGCTTTAAATCTTTGAGTTGTGAGGCTCAAAAGCTTTAGTTGTGAAGCTCTCTTCGGAGATCGGATGGGCAGACCGGAGTAGTTGGAGGTTTTAGGAGACGACGGACGGCAAAGAAGACATCGTGGACGGACAGTAGGACACACAGACAGCCGGACGGTCCGGCGGACAGACACCCAGACGGCCAGGCGGACACACAAGCGGACGGCCACCAAGAAGACAATTTGGACGAAAAGTAGAACAGGCGGATAGTTGTAAAAACCCACTGGCACTGGGAGACTTGTTCTTTTTTTTGTTGGGTTTTGTGTTCTATTTTTTTTTTCTTTCCTTGTTAGTAAGAATTAATTGGGCCTTAACAACACAACGCGACTACGAATTAAACCTAACCGGCGAGAGAACGGATCGTGGCGAGCGGCAGCGACGCGGAGGTTATGTCGTCCTCGGTCGGGGTGATCACTGTGCCATGGGTCGCTGTGCAGACGGCTCCGGCAGTGCTCGTGCCGGACACGGCGAGAAGGTTAGGCCGTCCTCGGTGGTGATGGGGATGACAGCCCGGAAAATCGCGGCACAGAAGGCACGGCGGTAGGCCTGATAGACCCGAGCCGGAGGTCACTCCGCAGGTTGGATGTAGGCTGGACGGGGTGTGCCGAATTACTGGCAATCACCCACGTGCTCCTTCCTCGACTATCTGGGGTGGCGTGATCGGCGCGAACGTTTCGGGTATGTCGGTCACAGACCCTTGGTGGTTCGGCGCTAACGGCGGTCCGACAACGATTTTACCTTCCGAACGATCGACAAGGCAAGAGAAGAGAAGAGAGCGAAGCCCAGCGGCGCAGCCTTTTTATACGCACGGGCGCCTTAAAGCTCCCCCTCCTAATCACCTATCGGGCGGATCTTTTACTTTTTCTTTTCCCGTTTTTTTTTCTGCATCTCCTGCCTATTCCGCTCTTAACGGCGCTCGCAAGGTCGGGCGACCTGCCTGTGCCCAAGAGAACGCCCGTCCTCAAGGCGCACTGCTTGGCGGCGCTCGCATGCAATTTTATTGCATTGATTTGATCCCTGTATATTACAACAGTTTATTGAAATACAAATTTTTTTATATAGACAACACAATGGGAGCTTCCTTTGGGTTATGTTTCTCGTCATCCTTGAGTTGTTGGTAAATATCGTAGACTGTCTCGAAGACAAACATATTCAGGGCTTTAAAGACAAATCCCCAAATGATTATATAATTGGATTTATGTGACTCCCACTTACCGAAAGTTATCGAACTTAGAACCAAAGCTAAAATATTGCTATAGTAAGCAGAAGCGGCAACGGCACAAAGGAGGAAAGCCAATTCGGCAATGCAAATTATAAGCGAAGGCAGCAAATATTTTGGTTTTGTCTGAAAGGAACAATCCCCAAACTTACTTTTCTGTCTTTGGAAACAAACCAAAACTTACCTTGCGGATGCCATCAATGAGCATAATGTTTGCCAATATTACAAAAATGCTGCACACAATATAAGTCCAACCAAGTGAGTCACAATCTAAAAAGAAATTCCTTTTAGTTGCTCTAACCAAACGTATATATTATTTTCAAGCCCTCACTCGGACAATAGGAGTAGTTCAAAATAATCTTCGTCGGATCAGGAGGAGTTGTATTTTGTCCAAGAAAATTAATGCCTTTTAGTAAGGCACAAAGAGCACAGGCGATCGTCAAGGCAGCGATCAGGTACCCGGTGGCTTTGATGGGCATAAACAGCCGTTTCATGGTGAATGCAGCAAAAGTCGAACCGAACAATCTGAAATTTCAACTGAGACTGAGCACCGATCAGTCCGCTCATCTCACACGAAACGCAAGCCGCCGTGGGCTTTTAAGCTTTAAGCTCTTTAAACTCCCGCGGGGAAGTCCCGAATTTGTCTGTGGAAATGCTGACGAACCATTAAATCAAATATGCATAGGATGGGCTTCTGGACTCGCGGGTGCCGGCCCGTTTGGGGGCTCTAACTCAATTTGCTGACCGCTGTGTGCGTGAAATTCAATTTGGCAGGAGTTGCAGTTTCCCCAAGCAGCGCTTATTGATGAGTGATCCCTTTTTTGTTATTCATCCGCGCTCCCCCAGAGTCTCGCTGGGCTATTAATTTTTGATGGCAGCGACCTTTTCTGGCGGAACGAAAAAAAAAATTACATTTAGCGCTGGCAAGCTAAGCTGCTCAAAATTTGTATTATTTATTTAAACGGCGAGCGCGCCGAAAGAAAAAGAAAAAAAATAAACAATTCAGAGCTCCTTCCTGTGTAGGCCGGAGGGGCGTGCAAATCAGTTCGTATTGTTGCCGTTGTCATCGACGCTTGGGGGAGCTTCGGCTTCGCCAGGCGGCACTTCGTCGTCGCCGATGGGATCCACGTAGTCCGGGCGCAGACTACGCGGTCCGCCGCGGCCCACGTTGCGGCCGCTGAAGCCGCCGCGGCGCTTCCTCCCGCGAATCGCAGTGTTGAGGGGGCGGCTGGGGGTCCAGTGGCCGGCGCTGTAAGGGCCGAGGACAACGCTGGACATGATGACCGAGTTGGAGCTGTTGCCGCCGGCGGCAGTGGTGGTCGTGGTGGTGGCTGTGGTGCCCGTGGCGATTTGGTTGCGGCTCTCCATCATGCTGCGCTCAATGGCCATTTCGAGCTCGACGTCGTCGACGGACATGCCGCCAAACTCGACGCGTGTGCCGCTGGCAGAAGCCGGGGCTCCGCCACTGGAGTTTGACTGGCGCTGCAAGTAGAAGAGCTCGCGCAAACGCTGCAAGGCCTCCGGGCTTATGCGGTTCAGGTCCAGGATAACCGAGCGGCGCGGCTCCTCGTAGACAAGTTCCTCGTCTTCGTCGGGTACTTCCTCCTCCTCGAGGTCATAGTCGAAGCTCGACATGTATTCATTGTCATTGCAACAGGAAGTCGAGAAGTGGACGAAATTCTGCAGACCCTTGAGGGCATTCAGCTTGGCCTGGGCGGCGGCCGAGGTCGACGGCCCGTCGTCCAGTGGCACATCGGCCAAGGCCCGATACTGGATGTTGCATTCGTACGAGAAGATCTCGTCGTACGGGGAGCGGGCAAAGTTGATTAGCTCGTGAATGAAGTGGTCAGTCTTGTCCTGGATGAACTTGCTGACTTCCTCCTTGAACTCCACGCTGCGCATGCTCACTTCGGGCAACAAGCTGAGGATTGTCTCGTAGGCAGCCACTACCTCCGCTTTTTTGGGATGCACAATGACGGAGATGTCGCGATTGGCCCAGTCCATAATGCGGTGCAAGTCGTCGGCATCGCGGCTGCAAGAAGAAAACATGGAAGTTCAGTGAGGCGTCGCGTCGGTGGCGGCCATCTTAGCGGCGTCTTGTCCATTTTCTTACCGAAAGTGGTCGGGGTCGTAGCGACGGAAATCTAGGCCGTTCTTGGGCAAGGAATACAAGTTGTTGGAGTAAACGTAGACACGCCACAAGCACAAACGGTTTACGCTCATTTTGCAAGGGTTTAATTTGTTTCTTGCACTAATTGCAAAATTGGGGGACGCAAATTTGATAGGTTGATGACAGGAGGGCAGGCACGTCGATTGTTCCGATTTCGCTCCGTTCCTAGCTGGCCAGTGTAAATTGCAGTTGACAGTTGAAATGGCCGAAAAGCTGGATGCACGTTGGACAGCCGCGTGGGCTTATTGGATAATATTTTAGGCTTGTACGAGATTTTTCTTGCAGAAATTACGCGTAACGCGGCAAAAAAAAGTGCTTCGGTAAAAAAGCCGGCTGCTATAGCACGTGATCGCTGAAGGCACGGATACCTGATGCCGTGCGCAACAAAAAGGTAAATGCTTGCAATTAGAGTTGCCACACTGCATTTATTTCTACATACTATCGACGAGCTGGCAGCACTGCTGCTTTCAGCTGACAGTAGTTATTCCAAAATATTAGAAAATTCACCACTGTCGGCAAAGAAAGCAACAAAAAAGAAAGAATATAACACCAATGCCACATCGAATTGCCGACGCCTCACACCTGCCACCTATATTTAAAATAAACCATGTGCTTCGTAGCACCCACCTTTTGTCAGGCACGACTGTATGACAGCTTAAGTTTTTGTGTTTTGAAAGGAAAGAGAAAGGATTGTGGATTTTTATAGAGATTTAATACATTTATTACGACGCTTTATGCTTAGAAGTCAACTCAATTTGCGTTGCTACAAAAAGTATTATGCGGTATATTGTAAGTGCGGGGCGGGCGATTAGTGTGTGCGCATCCGCAGACCGACCCCTCCGCCGGCCTGGGGCGGTTGTCCTTACAAACTAAAATGCTTGCTTCTCGTCCTATTTACAGGTTAAAATGGCAAATCCCGCAAGCTGCCTACGAGGCCTATATTTGGATGACTAATCCTACAACTTATACACAATCCGAAAAAAACTCTAGCCTAGCGAAGTCCCGAGACACTGGGACCCGCGCACATACAAATAAAATTCCCAAAACGAACAAAGTTTCTAGGCCGCGGGAAAGGGACTTCCACTGGAGGACACATCGTCCTCCTCCTCATCATTAAAGTTGTTCTCCATGGTGGCGGTGGTGCTACTGCTGGCAGTGCCCGAGGTGGTCGTGGTGGCCGTGGCCGTGTCGTCGATTTCCCGCTCCGGCGGCTCCATCGATCTGCCGCCCAGCAAATCCACACTGCCGCCGCCCAGGCTATTCGCATCCCCCACCACATCGATGGGAGCTTCCGCCTCGTAGGTGGCCGGCTCGTTGCTGGCGTCCGAGAAGAAGTTCAGCTGGGCCAGCTCGTCCAGGGAATCCCCATTGCTCGTGGGCAGCGGGTCGCGCAAGAAGCTCAGCTCGTCCTCCGACTCCTCCGCTCCCTCGGCGGGCAGCTCCACTAAGGAATCAATCTCCGCGGCTGGACTGCCCGGCACCAGCGGATCATTGCCATCGTTGGCATCCGTGTTGAAAATGCTGAGCACCGACAGCAGCGATGGATTCGATGGGCCGCCAAAGCTCGCGGCACTGCTGCTGGCGTCTGGGCTCTCCGGCCGGCGCGGGGAGTCCCCCACCGAGGGCGTCCCCGGCTTGGCCTCCTGGCTCTCCTCGCCAGTGCTCCGGCTCTCCCCCGGCGACTGGGGGGCCTCCGACTTGAGCGACTTCTTCAGCGCGCTCAACTGCATGTTGTCCGTGCTGTCCTCGCTGCTGCTCTCGCTGTCGCTGCTCTCGCTAGTCTGCGGCTCCTTGGCCTGCCTGCGCAAGCGCTTCTTGCGCGGCTCCGGCGCCACTGGCTGGCGCTCCGTCCGCTTGCGCGACGCGGCCTTCTTCCGCAGCCGCGGCCGCCGCTTGGGCGCAGGCGAGTCGCTGTCCGAGGAGCTGCTGCTGCTGGAGCTCAAGCTCGAGCTGCTCGAGGAGGAGCTGCTATGCGAATGGCGCTGGTTCTGGCTGGCGCTCTGCCGGCTGGCCCGCTGGGGGCGTCGGCCGGAGCTGCGGTACTGGTTGTGCCGGCGGGCCTCCTCCAGGATCTTCTTCCAGTTCTTGCTGTTCGAGGAGCGCACGCCCGCCGAGGTGCTGGGTCCCATGAACAGCTCCGCGGCTGGCGGCTCCGCTGCCTCAGCCGCGGGGGCGGCAGCTGCCACTTTTGCTGGCTGCTCTGCAGGCCGCTGCTCGTCCACAAAGACCACGTCCGAGTCGCTGCCGGAGTGCAGGCTCACCAGCTCCGGGGTGCGCAGATGCGGAGGCTTGCGCTCCAGCACAAAGATCACGGCATCCTCGTCCTCGCCCGAGCTGTTCGAGCAGGCGCTGTCGCTGCTCTGGAGCTCGATGTGGGCGCTGACCGGCAGGCTGGCCCCGGCATGGCGGCGGGCCTGGCCGCCGTTGCTGTTGTCGTTGATGGCGGCCACCTCGGCATTGGCGGCCGCATCGCCGTCGTCTATCTCGATAATCTCGCTGGCCGGGCGGCGCATGCTCAGGTTGATGGCCACCGTCTGGGAGCCGGTGTTGGAGGTGGTGGTGCGGCGTATGGAGATGCCGGGCAGCTCGGAGCCGTCGGTGGCCATGGTCACGCTGAAGGAGTGGGCGCTGGGATTGCTCACAATCACGCTGGCCGAGGGCCTGGGCGTGCGGCGCTGGACCAGCGGCCATTCGCCGCCTGGCTCACCGGCTGGATTGGCGCCCGGCTCGGCCTGGCCCACCGGCGAGGTGCGCGGCGACAGCATGTCCAGGTCCACCTCCACCTCCTCGGCCGCCCGCATGGAATACTGGACGACCCGGTCGTAGCCAAACATGTCGTAGGGAGAGCGGGCAAAGTTCACCAGCTCGTGGATGAAATGGGCCGTGCGGTCGCCCAGGAACGGCGTCAGGCGCAGCCGGAATGTGGGGCCCAGGATGTTGGTCATCGGCAGGATGTCGCTGATCAGCTGGATCACATGGTGGACATTGTGGTCCGAGTTGCGCAGCAGGCACACAATGTCCCGGTTTATCCACGGCAGCAGCCGGTGTATCTGGGCGGGATTGTTTCTGCAACCAAAACAGTCAGCGGCCACCCAAAGCTTTCCACAAGCTCCACTCACCTGTAGAAGCGGGCACTCCACTCGCGGAAGGTCCCAGTGATGTTGTCGCTCACGGGCAGCGCGTACAGCTTGCGGTCGTAGATGTAGCGCCGCCACAGCTGGCTCAGGGACAGGACATTGTCGGTCTCCTGGTCGCTGCGGTACATGTTGAGGACCTCGGAACGGAAGGGCTCCACGAGGTTGGCGGACTGGACCAGGCGCACTGGCTCGCTGGCGCTTATGTTGTCGAACGACGGCTCTGCAATGGCCTCCATGTCATTGCCCGAGGTCATCACCGACTGGTTCTGGACCCGCATCATGCTCCGGGTGCGGCGGTAGTTCAGCTGCAGCCGCACCGACGCGTGCTCTGAAATCGGCGAGGCGGCCGAGTTGGTCACCGAGTATTGGCACAGGGTGTTCTGGATGATGGTCTTGAAGGGCGTCTTGCACAGCGGGCACTCCGCCTTGACCTGGGGAGAGAGCAGCGGGTGAGTAACTCCCAGGACAAGTTTGGGGGCTCGCTTACCTTGCTCCACTCGCAGAGGCAGGTGAAGCAGAAGAGATGTCTGCAGGCGTCGGGGTAGCATTTGCGCTTGCAGCGCGACAGGCAGATGGCACAGTTGGGCGGCGGCGAGGAGCTGCCGAAGCCATTGCCGGCGGAGAGGCTGGAGCCGGGCTCGTCGCCGGCGCTGTCGCTGCCGCTGTCCGTGAGATCGGGCACTTTCTGGCTGGGCTCGGGCACCACCACGGCTGGCAGGACGAAGTCGGAGGGGAGCTCGGGTGGTCGCTCCAGTATCACAGAAGCGGGCACGTCGTTGTCGCGCCGGTAGGAGGAGGACTCCTCGTAGAGAAAACCCTCGGCATCGGCCATTTTCGGCAGCGACTCGTGCTGCTCGTCGGCTGCGTCGGGGGGCAGCGAGATTATCAAACTTACAGTTTCGAGGAAATGTGGAAAAAGTGTTGGAAGAAAAGCTGAAATTACTGTATGATTTTTTTTTTTGAGGTTCGGGGCTTTTTTTTGGGCCTTAAAGCAAACAAGAATTTCACAATTCACGAAGGCAAAGTAGCCCTGCCCGTGGCCCTTATGGTGTTTTTATCTACAGGCGAAGAAAATAGTTTTTTTTCGACATTGTTTTTGTCAAGTGAAGCGAACAGTTGAAGGCTCTGGGGCCTTTTCACTTGGCAGTTCATTAATTCAACTTTGATGGGACACTGGTTAAAATGTTGCACGGTTGCTGGAATTGTGCGTTTTTTTGGTTTTAATTGAAACGCTCTGTGAGTTAATTGCACTGCGGATGTCGCGGATGTAAGAAGAAGAGGAAGAACTTGGGCTGTTGTTGCTGTTGTAGCGCAGATGCCACTAGGCTAGGAACAGCCGAATTAATTTAATTTTTTCATTGAACTAAGTTTTTTTTTATTATCTTGAGCACGTGGGAACTTTTAACAACTTATTTCCTGAGAATCTTTATAATATTCGCATTAAGTTTTGATTTTCTGGCCACTCTAACTTAACCGAACAGGGATGCCACTATGCTAATTTATTGAAAAAACGGAAGACAAATAAACCCGAAGCACCCTGTGCCATTTCCTGAATTCCAGATAATTGGGGAATTACAGTGCGTGCCGCTTATAAGAAACGCCCAGAATGCACAAATATTGTATATCGCTCTTAAGCAATTATTGGTTATTTACTTCTTGCATATAAAACATTGTAAAACCAACAGTTTTAGTTGCTGGTAGTGTAATTATTCATGTGATTTTCTTCAGCTTTTAATATAAAATAAAGTAAATAAAAATAACTGCCCCACGCAGCTTATGATAAAATAAAGGAAAATTTTTATTATAAAAATTTTAGTTTTTAAAAATTCTTAATTATTAATTTATTAATCTACATTTTGATAAATTAAAAACTATAGTACCACGGCTGCCATTCAATAAGAACAAACTTCTTTGAAAAATAAAATACGTTTTAATTAAAAATAAATTATTTTTCGTATGAGTTTTCTGGTTCTGTAGAGATTTTTACCAGGGCATCGTGTATAAATCGTTGGGAAGGCAAATAGCAAACGTTCATGCCCTGAACTTCTAGTTCTTTGTAGATCCACAAATATCCCAGATAAGCAGAGTGGCCATATGTCAAAGAAAAAAATTAAAATAAATATCTTATATCCAAACTAATATTTATTTTAGTTGCACGCTTTTTCATATTTATTGCGTTATGTAAACGCAAATGATTTCTTTTTTTCAAAACGGCAATCACGGCAACTCTGGCAGCACAACGAAAAAGTGGCATCACTGTTTCTATATTTGTTGTTGTAAAGAGGGAAAATTGGCGTCGATTTCGGCTTCATAGAAAAAAAGAACTGCATTTATTTGATTTCCTCTGGTAATCAGATCCCACAAAGTTGGGAAATTTAAGTGGCAACCCCAAGCGACTCCCGCAAACACCGCATCATCCGCCTCAAATAGCTTCAGTCTCGCAAACCTTTATCAAAACAACAGCTTCGATTTACTGTACCAAAAAATCGCCATAAGCCCGGAATGGCCATGGACCGGCGCAAGAAGCGCACATCCTCCGACCAGTACATGATGTACATCGAGCTCATGGAGGCCGACCCAATCTTCGCCAGCGGCCGGGTCCCCCGCGACTTCGACGCCAACTACATGACCAAAAAATGGAAAGAGCTCAGCGACAAACTCAACAAATGCAGAACAGGTCCCAACTTGACGGCGGAAGAGTGGCGCAAGGTGAGCGGATGGTACAGTCAACCAGCTTTTGTTTTTCTTTGCTTATGTTTGCACAACTGCAGCGACTCAACGACTGGAAGAACACGACCCGCTGCAAGTACAGGCGCAGCCTGACTCACAACGAGAAGGACATCACAATGACAGCGCTCGAGGTGCGGGCGCTGGATTTGTTTGGCAAGGTGCCCACCACATCGGGCGACACTCTCATCACCTTGAAGTCCGAGAAGAGCGACATGGAGGAGGAAATGGAGCACCAGCACACCTCGGAGTCCATCCAGAAGGAGCTCCAGGCAGCCGTCGAGGAGGCCATCAACGACGACGATGCCGACATTGTCGAGGACCAGGGCGAGGGCGATGAGGATCTCGTGGATGACCAACTCCATGGAACAGTTGACGACAGCGGCGCCAACTCCACCAACGTCAGCGATGGCCCTACAACCACAGCGGTCAACACTGGCGGCGGCTCCTACCGCACCATTCTGGTGGACGAGTCGTCCTACGTGGACGAAGACCAAACGGCCGAGTCCATGGGCTTCATATCGACTCGACGCGGCACAGCAGTGAGCAGCACCCCCTCCCTGACGGTGGTGGCCACCACAGCGGGCGGGGTGCCGGGAGCCACCAAGCTGATCAACGGCGAGCTGCCTGTCAAGCGCTTGCGCAGCCAGCCCCGTGAGCAAATCATCTACCAGGGTAAGTCAGCCAGTTGGCCTTACGGGGATCCCCACTAACCTTTGTTGTTGCAGTGAAAAATGCAGCGCGCACTTTTGAGAGCCTGCACGCCCCAGTGGCCACCACTCTGCACAACACCAGGATCACCCAGCAGCCGCAGCAGCATCACCAGCAGCAGCCACAGCTCCACCAGCAACAGCATCATGAGACCCACATGACAGCCACGCCCGCCCTAACGCCGACCGCCCTGCCCGGCATCACCAGCCAGGACGCCCAGCAGATTGCCCACCAGTTGAAGCGCCTGGCTGACATTCACTACGAGACGCTGCAGTTCGAGATCGAAAGGTTCCGCTTCAACAATCCCGGATTC
The DNA here is from genome assembly GCA_037075105.1 of Lissocephala sabroskyi. Classification (NCBI taxonomy): domain Eukaryota; kingdom Metazoa; phylum Arthropoda; class Insecta; order Diptera; family Drosophilidae; genus Lissocephala; species Lissocephala sabroskyi. The sequence continues at coordinate 36,973 of JBAMCP010000196.1, forward strand.
AGCTACAACCCGCCGCCTTTATAGTGGACTCGGCCCGCAGCCAGGAAGCCGGACGGCTAGGAAGCCCCCGTGGCGTCGCAAATCCCTTCATAGTCTCATGTTTTTTAGTTCATAGTTCAATTTTACAACCCAGGCAATTTTTAACCAGACCATTTTAAAATTTTAATTCCTACTTTTAAGCCACATGATTATATCCCTACAAGCCTTTTTGTTGTAGTTTATTTAATTGTGTAATTGCAAAGGAACCACAGAATCAATAAGAGAATAAAGTTGACCAAACTACAACTGAGTAAGCGATGGCGCCGCCCATCTCTTCCACTCGTCGTCCACTCCGATTAGGAGGATATGTGTGTGGTGTGTGTGCGTGTGTTTGTTTATTTATGGCACTCGACGCGGCTACGCCGGCGCGGTTACAGCGAAAATCCATTAATCATTTTACGATGTCGACGGCGGCCGCGTTGGTGGAATCGACGCCATCAACGCCGTCGGGACACGGCCGATACGCCGATACGCAATGGGTTTTTGGTCACTTGGAAATTAATTTGGCCGCAACGGCCAACCGGTCGCCCGGCGATGCCAATGACTGGCCTCGAACTTGAAGGCCTGACCGATCGTCTGTCCTGGCCCGGCAGACCCTCGAGGGATCGGCTGTGGACATGCGCATTTTAACGGTGCTGCAGCTCGACTATAGATCATTTGTTCGCCGTGCGCCGCAAATCATAAATTATGGCCAAAATCATGGGACGGAGGAGCCGGCAACAAAGTGCTGTGGCCCGGAAACAAGCGGATCAATCCGACATTAGTTGAAATTTTATTATAAACAATTAAACATTCTCAAGACAGGCCATAGAAATTTTTATATTCCTGCGCTTTGTTGGCGAGAATTTACCGTTGTTGCTGGTACTCTGGCAGCAACAAAGCCCTGCGCCGACGACAATTCTTGAGCTTCGGCTGTAAAAACCTCTGCAGCACTGCACTCAAATATCAGCCTTTAATTTCAGCCATAAAACTTACCAATAACAGTTGATTGAAAGCAGTTAAGCCCGCACCGCTCCGTAGGGTTCAGCTGCAGAGCGTGGGTGCCCAGAGAGCCCGCTGCCTGCCTGATGCGTTGCTGTTCTTCTGCTCTTTGGCAGCTTCATTACCAGCCGGCCCAGACCTACGCCAAGTCCATTAAACGGTTCGTGTTGCACTCGTTTCGCTTCAGGGTCAGACGAAGGCACACACATGACAGCGTGTAAAATTTGCCCCGGGGCGGGTGTTAAAAAAAAGAGCCCAAGATGCCATCGATGTTAATACCCTCGGCGGACCAGAGCCGGGCATATCGACTGCCAAGGGAAAGCCCAGGCCAATCGGCTGTCAGACTTGCAACTTCATTGCCTCGGGCCAGCAGCTCTTTACTATCGGCGCCCGACCGCTCGTCCTAGCTAAGTAGATGACTGGCTGTGCCAGACACATGTGCTGGGAAAACTAAGCCCAGCAACAACAGCAACAACAATATCGACAGACACATCCCAGTGCCCGGCTGAGCGCAAAAGTGCAAAGCGTTTTTATGCCAGCGATTATTACGCTTGATCCTGCAGCACCAAAGGGTCAATTGATGTTTGTGATGACGCTGAATGTTCCCGACAACAACAACAACAACAGCAACAAGGAGGGAATTTCGCGTACTGCCCGCAATTTGCTTTGGAATTTTAAGCAGCGCGACGTCGCATCCACGACCTCCTCCCCCGCCGACTTGCTCATCTGGTTGCCTCCTTCCGCCGTCATAGACGAATATCATTTTTGTTGCTGATTTTCCTCATCCTCATCTTCGTCTTTGCTGCCTTGCCAAAATTGCATTTCTTTGGCCCGAAGCTACGACGCGTCAGCACAAAATCCACCATCGCCACCGAGCCAAAGAACGTGGACGTGGAAGTTTTAGTTTTTCCACTGCCCGCCCCCCTGTGCCCGCCCAGTTCTTACTGACCTGACCGCCTTTGTCTATCGTTCGAGAACACTTTTGATATATCACTGGTGATATTTCGGGTAAAGCAACCGACAACGTCGACCGTTCGGCCGGCCGGGCTGACCATTCCGTTCCGCCGCCGCTTATCATCCCAAGCCCGAGGGAGGCCAGAGCTTCACAAAAATTGCTGTCATGTTGGGAGATTTGTAATTTTCGTGGTTCGTTGTTTTCGCTGCTCCCATGGTCAGCGATTTAATAAAGAAATTATTCAAAATGGGATAACCGGGAAGTCGGCCATCGCTGCGGAGAACCGATTTTAATCTCCCCGAAAAACGGGTAGTCCCGGCTCACTTGTAATTATATTGGCATGATCTATGCCATTATAATCGTTACCCGCACACACACACACACACACCGCGCCGTTCAATAGCACAATTAGTGCGGCAGTCAGGAGAGTCGACCGTACGGCCTTCGGGCGTTTATGGTCAATGTTGGGGGGAAAAAAAAGTGCATATCAGGCTAACGACAGACCATTATTGACGCCACTGCTTGGCCCGGTTTGGATCGTTTTTCGCCGGCATGCAAATCCTCCGCACTCCGACGGAGGGCCCTCCGCCTTGGCCCATTGCCGTCACCCCGCAGCAACAGCATGTCATAAACACGCACTAATTGTAGCCATGATTTGTTACACACTGCATTAATGGCATGATGGCCGTGATGGCCCTGACGATGCCACCACAACGATCCTGTTCAACGGCCTAGCAACGGCAACAACTGCGCCTGGTGCCATTCAAACAGCAACTAAAATCAAAGCCTAATTGCCTATAAATGGCAGTTTTGTTGCAACGACGATGGCAATGGCGCTGGCGCTGGTACATTGCCTGTCGGCGATGGCGACCAGCAAAATGTGGCGACATCAAACGTAAAGTTTTCAGCGCCAACATCAGAAACAGAACAGCAAAGCGACGGCCACCGCCGCCGCCACCAACAGCAACAACTGCCCATCAGGCGGCTGCAATGTTGGCGACACTCCAGCGGCAACAGCAATGCCGCCGGCACTTCAACCTAAAAGACAAACAGATACTCTTCCCGGCCGAGACCAGCAATTTCCAGCACAGATCAACCCAGCAATCTTCCAGAGAGCTTGGAAATATTCTCTTAAAGTCTTTCGATCTGTAAGTTCAACAAAATTCTGAAGTCTTGCCTTGTCTTTTGCTTATTTATTTTGATCCTTAAGTTTACCTTAAAAAAAAATAAATTGATAGGCTTAAAAATCTTTTAGGAAACCCAAAAGTCCCCCCTTTCGACATTTTGTGATGGCGGCGGCAGTTCAGACGTCGGGGATCGAACAAGTTGGGAGTCGTTTTGCTTTTTGATTTATAAACAAAAAATTAACCAACATTGTAAGGCCACGCACATCGTGTTGCATTTAAATTGCAACGTGGCAAGGCATCTAGGGGAGGAGGTGCCGGGCCAACGGGGCGTATTGAACTGGCGCTTGTTGTGTCTCCTGGCGGGATTTATAGCTTGTAGCCCAACAGCCGCAGACGCCAAACACGATCTATAAAAGGGGAACGGAAGCGGGCAGCTGTTGACCAACTCCAGCCAAGAAGATGGATATCTGCCAGCGACGGTGGTCCTCGCCCGGCCGACACACTCATGCCCCCGAGGGCAAAACAATCTACGACGAGGCAACCTGACGATCGATATACAAATGGTGAACATTAAAATCATCAACAGAAACAGCAGCAGCCGCAGCCTGAGATCGCCAGGACGATGATATAAAAAAAAGCAGACGAGTGGTCGTTGATCATCTTTCGCTTGCTGGCGACCATCGCGTGGTCAGGCCCAATTACTTAGGGCATATCAATTATATAACAGAAATAGCAGAGAACAAAAAGAAAACTCCTTGCCCCATAAAAGAAAATGAAAATAAAATCACAGCCCAGCAAAATGATATCTGCCAAGGGGGCCAGGCCAGCCTGCTTGGCCGGCTGGCCGTTGTTGTAATTGAACTGCGCGTATTGCAAATTATTATTTTGTGCATTTGCAATTGCCAATTGATGGGCCTACTGGAAATGTGCAAGTGCCGTGCGTGCCATCTCCTCCTCCATTGAGGCGGCGGCGGTCCGTCGGCCTGGCAATTCGCTGCCTGCCCGTTGGCCGTTGGCCTGCTGCTGGCTTCATCATATGTTTTCATTACATTCTGGCCATTATGCGTGTACGTGACGCACAATTTGAAATTGCCCTGGCCATCCTGGGATCACATGAGGCAAGCAGGATGCCCGGGACCCACCAAAACATCCAATTCACCGACCGACCGATGGACTGGTGAATGTCGGCGACCGACTCCGACTGTTTGTGGCTTTTGTTTGTTGTTTAAGTTTACAATTTTAATGCACTGCCACTTGACTGTTGACAGTGCAACACGCCAGTTGCATGCGTCTGCGTTTCATTATTGATTTTATCCCCCGGAACCTTCAGTGTGTGTGGACAGCCTGGCCGCTGGAAAAGGCATTGTTGCTGGCGATTGGCAAATGAAACTTTTTGTTTTTTGATTTACAGAAACAATTTAAATGACGGAACCTTCGTCCACAGCCCAAGGCAATTTTAAAGGCTGCTTTTTAATTTACTGAAATAATTTTGATCATTAATTTTTTCTAACTTTTATTCAGGTAACCCGAAAAACTTAAAAAAGCAGCCGTCTCCAGGACTTAAAATGCATGAAAATTGATTTCAGGATCCCAGGAAAGGGCTTTGCGATTTGATCGCTTTCGTTTTGATTGCCCTTGGCGGGCGTGATTTTCACAGGCGGGCAAGCAACCGATGAGTGCCCCTGTCGCCTTGTCTGAATATGATTGGGGTAACGAGCGAGCTGGGCCAAATCAAACTGGCATCAAACAATTTCAAATGGATCGGTTGAAAAATCAACTGGCGTTGAAAATGGCATTCAATGGCAGGCGAAAAGCCACAGATGCTGCTCGGGGCTCTGGGCCGGGCCGGGCCGGGCCAATTGGCTTGGCTTTTGTTGGGCTCCTCAATTGACCAAGGAATCGCGGTCGAATCGCAACGGTTTGCTACTTTGTATGCATGCAGCAATGGACGTGATCGTCAGTCGTCAGAGTTTGCTTGGCTAACAGCAATTTTAGCTGTAGTTACACCACCACCAGCACCAGCAACAACAACAGCAACAACAACTGCCAGATATCGCTCAAAAGACTGAGAACCAACCACAAACACACACACACACACAACGTCAATAGAGCGACAAAGTCAAGGGGCCCCAGCATCACACGGAAGCAGCAACAACGACAAACAACCAGCAGCAACATCGCCAGCAACATCGCTAGCAGCAGCTGTTGCTTACCTTGGCATCGAGAATCATCACCGCATTTCACTCACTCGCAAGTCGATGATTGAAATTCTAACCAAAAATGCTAAAGGATCGCGCTGCTTGACTGCCAAACTGACTGCCTGACTGACTGACTCCGGGACTCTTTGACTGTGAGTGACTCTGAGCGGCTGTTTTGTTGACCTTTTCGCATGAAAATGGCAGTTGTTGTTGCTGCTGCCGCGACCGTTCTTGCTGCTGATGATGATGATGGATACACTGTCGGCCAGGCCCCGTCTTTGGGCTCTCAGGTTCAGGTTCACGTTCAGAATCAGACCCAGGCTCAGCTGTCAGTACGTGCAGCTCGTCATGGACAATTTAAGTTAAGGAAAGTTGGTTCGGCCGTCGCCTCTGTCGCTCACATTTCGGGGCTGCACATCGATGGCTCTCGGTCGCAGTCGCAGTCGCCGTCTCAGTCTCCGTTTCTGTCGCTGTCCCTTTGGCCAAAAAGCAAATACACTGCGAATGCGGATAATTGCGCACTGGCCCAGGCCAAACACCCGATGGAGGAGGCCGAACAACAACAGCAACAGTTGCCCAGTTGACGGCTCAGAATGTCGTCTTCTTGGCCATCGCCGTCGTCGTCGTCGTCGTCGTCATCGCATCGTGGAATTTCACAGCAACATGGAAATTTGTTCGATGCCTTGTCGGTTTGTTGCTGTTCGCAAGGTTTGCTGTTTGTTGGTCGTTTGTTTGTTTGATTTGGATTTGATTTGATTTCTCGTCGTCGTTGTTGCTGTTGCTGTTGCTGTTGTTACACCAGCAACAGCAACAATTGCCTCCCCCGCCGTTAGTCGTGGCCTGTGAACGTTTCTGGGTTCCTTGAACTTGCGCCAGTGCCATTGGCATTGCCATTTCAGCAAAGTGTAACTGCACATGCGCGACTTCCGTGGCAGGGTCCGCTGCCGCTGCCGCCGCCGCCTCTGAGCCCCCCACCCGCACGTTTGGCAATTTTCGTAGTTTACAAACAAGCAATGTGCGCCAGAACGCAGTCGTCGTCGTCGTCGTCGCCGCCGCCGTCATCGCGTAGCCGTTGAGGTTGCTGGTTGGGCTCGGATCGCTCTTTCTCCCTCCCGCTATCGGGTTGTTGCCACTGTCGTCTTGGCCATGGCGGAAAATGCGATTGACGGTAATTGGTTGACGTTTGTCTTATTTAAATTTGTTTTCCTCGGGATTTTTTCCCCGCCCCTCTCCTTGCTGCTTGGCTCCCATGGAAGCCCACGGCTGCCTCGGTCGGTCGGCCGGTCGGGATGCCGCGGCGTGCAACTTTAATTGAAATGAAATGAGTTTCGAGTCGATTTGTGTTCTAGGAATTTTGTGTTTTGATTGTTTTCTTGTAAATTTGAATGATTATCGAGGCAGTTGCCCTCACCATGCGAACGAATGTGCGATTGCGCAACTGCCGCAAAGACCGTTCGGTAATTACAGTCAGCAACAAAGACGATAATGATGCCCGATGCTGATGATGACGATGACCCTGCATAGGAAGTGGCTCTTAAAAGTGAGTGAGTCTCCGGGGCCAAGTAATTGCCATCGAACTGCGTGCAAAAGCGCACTTTTGTGCCAGGCAAGGGGATCTGCAAATGCTTCCGCCAGGTCTGTTCGAACTGGGCCAGGATTTACCAAGAACCAAAGGCAATTTGTTACCGCTATTGCCGAGTGCGCAGCGTATATCGCGATAACGACAGCCGGCCATTTATAAAAACCTTTTAGATTAGCGCAAAACGAAACCACTTCCTCAAACACTCGCATACACACACAGGCTTAAATAAACACAGACAGCAAATAAGCAGCAGGCACTTCATTTGGAGACTCCAGCCGGCCAGGCCGTCCGAACAGCCGCCTCAAGTTCAATGTTGGCCTCGGCTGCTCATGGGAAAGGGGGCGGAAGGGATTCTGAAAAGCCGCCTGGTGGAAGATTGAAACCGAAACTGATGCGTAGTTTAGGGCGATTTACACAGTTTAAACAGACGGCGATACAAATCGGCGGCACATGAGGCAGCGATTTTGCACGCACCGCCACCAACAGCAACAGCAACGCCAAGCAACAACAGCAACAATGATGACGGACGGTACCAAGTTTATAGCAGCTGTTCGGAGCCGCAGAATCAATGTGGAATCTGTGGTTCTTCAGGTTCGGGGGCTTCCTGGTGCCATAACTGTAGCAAATGGCGGCCCAACATGCACCAACAACACCAGCAACAGCAACACCAACAACAACAGCAACAACAACGTTTGCTGCCATGAGAATAGCCCGCGTAGGCGTCTGTCGGTTTTGGTTGCCAGAAATGTTATAAATTGCCCATTTGATGAGTGGAGAAGCGTTCTGGGTTCCTTTGGCCCAGGTGCAGCCTGGCCGAGCGTCCATCAGTCCTTCGGTTCCGCCGTTGCACCATCCTGCCTTTTAGCGCTTGCATGTCGGCTGATTAATTGTGTTAACGTCATAAACGTGATGATATCGGCCTGGAAGTGCATTTTTCATGTTATTCAATTCATGGCCGCAAAGCAAAGAGCCCACCGATCTTGTCCAGCCGGCCGCCCCACCATTTGCATACTAAGCTCGGCCAACAGGCAACGCACTCCCAACAAAAGACTTAGGCAACGAACTAGCGATCAGTCGGCTTCTTTTTTTTTGTTTTGTTTACCGTTGCCAGTTCGCTAGCCTGGTCTCCCCACCACCAATCTCGATATAGAGCAACTAATTACCAACATTAACGCAAACGCAATTTTGTTGCCACGGCAGACGTCGGTCGTTGGCTGGCAGCGGGTGGGGGGGAGTTTTCCGCATTTTATGAAATATAATTGAGATTTAATTCTTTACCAAAATGGGCCTGTCGATTCGGGTAATTGACGGTGCAGTGCGAGCTGGCTTCCCTGCAGGTGTTTCCATGTGCCGTTTGCCTTTATCCGTTCGTATTGTTTTTGGCCCGGCCAAAAGGAAGTCTACTGGCTGGCCGTGTGTTTGTGTCTATAATTTCGTATCGTTTGCTTGATTCCATCATCTATATTGCCTGGCCCGGGCGCACGTTTGATGGGCAGTTGTGCGCAGTTTTTCGTCTCAAAGCAGCGCTTTAACCCACTTATGGTCACAACGGGTTTTACGTTTTAATTAATCAATTGTTGTTGCCCCCGCCAGCAACACTAGTGCGACGTTTGCGACGACGAGTACCGTCGGGCAGGTGTTGGGATCCGGTGAATAATAAAAGTCGTTCCGAATACCCCAACAATGACGTCAAGCAGATCCGATTTGCATATAAAAATCTGGGGTGTTTACTCTCAATGCGGAAGGTGTGAACGCGCCTAAAAGAATTTAAGACATTTCCCAATCAAACCGGTTGTCATCTTTTGGTGGTAAGGCGCTTTTCTTGGGGATTTCCTGGAACTCTCTTCCCAGACGATGACACATTTAATCTGGGTTATTACAAATCGTAATTCCAAATGAAATAATATAATTTCACATTAATTATACAGGGGAAACATTGAAGATTTTTATTTAATCTGGATTACTATAAAAAAATTCCAAAGTCCCCGGCAAATAGAATTTTAAGCAGCTTTTCCTCTTCCTTTCTTTCGAGAGGCCTTTCTTTAAATAATTGACTACATATTCCACAATTTCTGGTTCATAAAAAACCTTTTACTTATTCTCTATCTAATCACAGAAGCCTTTATCACTTCCCACCTAATTAAATCGACCATAAATTGCCCACCATTGAAAACGAAATTGGTATGTAAATTTTTAGGAGACATTTATTAGACACAAATACAATTTAATATCAATATCGATTTATAGGTAGAGATACATATATTATTTATATAATATAAGTAGTATATGCATATGGAAATGTGTATTTATAGGTACTAAATATGCGATTGAGTAAATACTAAAATTTACACGCTAATCGACTAAGACAATGCAGCTTTCGCCGGAGCTACTCATTTCTTTCTAAAACTCTTCATCTTTTTTTTTCATCTCGTTTATGATGAGTGTGGCGTTCCTATTTGTGGCATTAATCGGAGGTAAGCAAATTGTTTAATTCGAAATCCATCCGGCGTTACGAAAGAAATTGTGTCTAATTAAAGTAAGTTTTGTGTTTTGTTTTAATTGCTTTGCATTCAATTTGAAATCAGTTTACACAATTACAATTACAACATTTAAATTATGAGGAGGAGAAATTAATAAATTCATTTCAACTATTTTAATAACATTAAATATGCATATTCATAGATTGTTGTGTCTGCCTGTGTATACTTGTGTGTGTGTGTAACTGTTTTTGTATATTTTTCGTGTGTTTTTCATATTTGATTTTTCCTCTCCGCCGTAGCCATCCAATAAACCCACTAAAGTTCATATTGCCTTCATATTTGCTGCGTCTTTTCAGGGACTCTCTGGTGGAATCAGAGAAAGCTATAGGGATCTCGATCTTTCAAAGCAGATATATTTGTCTTGTAGTTCTAAAGTAGAAACAAATGATTAACGAATTTCTAGTTGAGATCCCCTAAAAAAAAGACGGAGCATTTAATCTTCGGTTTGCTCTTTTTCCCTTGGAGTGCCGGTTTACCTGGTTGATTGCACGATTGCAATTGTCGTGTAATTCGTTTTTAAAATGTATTTGATTTTCCTCTTTAATTGGTTTGCAGTTCGATAATTTCACCGTTTTTTTCGCTTACGTGGAATAAAGTTATGTAAATTTTTGCAATGCGACTGAAAAATTTGCAGGCGGCAGTTAAAATGCAAATCGCATCATTTACTTGTGTAGAGAGTGTGTGTATGCGTGTGTTGTGTGTGTGTGGTGTGCGTGCAATTGCAATTTGAAAATTGCATTAAATTAAATTAGACATTAAATTAAAATCACAATTTTATAGACTTGATGTATGTAAAACTACCACTATGAATGTGTGTGTGTGTGTGTGTGTTGGTGTTGTGTGATACGCTCGCTCTCTTTAGAAGTTTACACGCGCATGGAAACTCTTCAGGCCACGTATCCGCCAAAGTGATTAAGGAAATTTGAAGCTCCTTTGCTTGCGGCTCTCGTTCTTGTCCAGATCCAGATGAAGTATTCTCGAGAAATATTTCCGTGGAAAATATTCAGAGCATAAGTCAGGGCGCCAGGAGGGCAGCGAAACAAAAGCAGAAAAGGCTGAGAACTCAAAGCTTTTCGGGTGCCGCCGTCTGTCAAAGCTGTCGGGGAAAATCGAAAAGAAAGGAAGAACAGAATGAAGCGACTTTCAGCTGGCGATGCTCTTTTTTTCGAGAGCTGCACGAATTTAATAACCAAAACAATCAAAACGCAGCACGACCCAAAGCGGCTGCCCCGTGTTGCCCGCCACTTACCTGGGGGAACACACACAGCGGAAAATGCAAATGCAGGTTGGGTGGCCGGCCGACCGACCAACCAGCCAGGCTGATAATGACGATGACGATGACGACGACGACGGCAATGCTGGTGCGGGTGGGGGAAGCAAGCTAAAGGCCTGGCCGGAAATTCAAAGCAACCGGACTGACGGCCACTGGCTGGACTGACTGACTGACTGACTAACTGGCTGGCTGGCTGAATTGGATGACTGACCGGCACGATTACAGGTAGAGCGTGGCCTGCTGGCGGTGATCGAAGTGGTGGATGTAGAGCTTCTTCTTGGACTTCTCTTTGGATGGGCGCAGATCCCATACCAGATTGGAGAGGCTGCGTGGCCGGGACAGACGGCGGGTCTTCTTTTCCGGCAGTTTGTTCGAGTCCCCGGAAGTTCGCCCACCGCTACGCGACGAGTCCAAAGTGCCTTCGCGCGGCTTATGATGCTGGCCAGCCGCCTGGTGATGCAGTCCTCCGCCACCGCCGCCATTGGTGCTGGAGCTGCGACTGTGAGGCAGATACCCGTGGGCATTGAGGATGCTGCTACACTTGAGCACCACATCCGGTGGCGTGCTGGCCACCACCCCCAAGCCACCGGACTGTCCTTTGGGATGCGCTGAGATCGGCGGAGTGCTGGCGTTCGCGTGTATGGCCGCTGTGTTATCGGGTGTCAGCTGGAGGCTGCTGAGGCTCTTATACCTGCCCAGGGGGAAACGGAAAGCGGATGGGAAGGATTGAGTTATGGACTTGCCGATTGGCACTACGGTTGCCACTTACCTGATGTGAAACAACGGAGATTGCGGCTCTAGCAGGCCAACCCCGCAGTCCTTGGCCGCTGGACTTGGATGGCCGCTGGCCAATGGCAAATGATTGTTGGGCGTCAGCACCTTGCCGTGATGGGGATGCGGATGTGGATGCTGGTGCTGATGAGGATGTGGATGCTGGTGCTGATGCTGATGCGGATGCGAGTGGCTGTGTGGATGGCCATGCAGATGGCCGGCCGCCTGAGGCTGCAAGGGCAACGACTGTTGCTGCTGCTGCTGCTGTTGCGATGGCCCGTGACTGTGACTATGGCTGTGACTGTGACTGGTGCCGCCCGTGGAGTTGCCGTTGCTGCTGCTGCCCGCACTGTGGGCATTCTTGATGTAAAGCTTTGGTAGGGTGGGTCGCTGGCGCTTCTCGGCCGGCTTCTTGCCGGGTATCGTCTCGATTGGCGGCGGCACCGGCTTGATGTCCTCCTGGATATGGCTGTGATGGTAGTGATTGACCACAGGACCCAGGCCGATGCCTGTGATAGTGCCGTTCACTGTGCCGGCCAAATTGTTGTTGTGGCTCGCTGGATAAACGGCGGCATGGACATGATGATGAATGCCACCGCCCCCACCAACGCCGCCGCCTCCACTGCTGCTGTTGGTGTGCTTGTTGGACTCCAGGCTACTGTAGTTGTTGTTGTTGCTGCCGCTTCCCGTATGGCCCATGTTGTTGTTGTTGTTGGAGGAATGATGATGATGTTGCTGCTGCTGTTGCTGCTGATGCTGCACAGTGGGCACCCGAATCAAACTGCAGTAATTCCCGCTGCTGTCCGTGTGATGCGACTTGAGGGTGGGCGACTCGCAAATCGGCTCGAATCGGGAGAGCCCCTTGGACAGCGGTGTGAGCCCTCGAACGTAATCGTAGATGTGATCGATTTCATTGTACTCCTCGGCAATCTCGCAATTACTGAGGGCCGCCTCCTGCTTGGACCACGAATCACAGCTGGCACTTTTACGCAGGACATAGCCGCTTTCGGCCAGTCCACTGGCCATACCGGCCACTGATGGCAACATCACCACGGGCAGCTTATTGCGGCTGCTGAACTTCGAGTCCTTCTTCTCCTTTTCGGAGAGCTTGAGATCGACAATCTGTAAGCGATCCCGGGCATCGGTCAGCAATCGCTGGGCCTTGTCCAGGAATCGCGAGTACTCAATGAAATGCTCCAATTGCTCCATATTCTTGGCCCTTTGCAATTTGATTTTGGCGTTCAGCGGCACCGGCACCAGGTCCGTGTCCTTCTGCAATGGCAGGGCAAAGATCCTATCGATTTCCACGCAGCCCAGCAGCCGCAGCTCCGGCACAAATGGCTGCTTCAGTCCCTTCGGTGCGCTGCCGTGAACCAGCCTGGAAAATACGCATGTAAATAATTATTAAAAAGTCAGTCTTCTCTTTTTTTCTCTCAATTTTAGTGAATTTCAGTATAGAAAATATTAAGAAACATTTCCTTTGGCGTGGAGCCACGTCAAGAACTGAGAGCTTGAGCAATTTAATCCTGTTTTTGGTTCGCTTTGTTTTTCTGGGGAAATTAATTTATTTCTGGAAAACTAATCTTATTCCTCGAAGAAGTACAGAGCAGATATTCCCTCTGGAAACAAGGACGCTTTGGAAATACTTTTGCTACGAAGCCACAGGAAACCTAAGAACCAAACATGCTCAATCAATGATTCTCACTCGGCTAATAGACAACAACAGTTCTTTTCTCTTTAAATCTTTGAACCTTTGGCAATCTGATCTCTACCTTTGGCTGAGAGCATTAAAATCTTCGGCCGCCAAAGATTGCTTTGAGTTTGTTGAGGTTTATTGCTTTCTTCGAAGCTGATCTACAAATCTACAAACCCACCACATCCCGCCTAGTTCTTTAAGTCTTTGAGCTGACTCGGCCGCCGGTAGTTCCATGAATTTGTTGGTCTTTGTGGGCTTCTCTTACCTGACTATGACCGGCATTCGTTTCAATAGCAGATTCTTCACGGTGTGCACTCCACTGATGCTGTCCTCGCGGGCAATGGGCGAGAACTTGGCTTTGGTATCGAGTGGCAGATTGATAATCTCGTCCTTGATATTGCGACACTGCAAGTACTTGCCGTTGTCGTTCATGGTGGTCAGCAATTCACCCGCATGAATGGTGCGATTCATTTGAGTGCAACGAAACGTCTCCCGCACAAGGACCCGGGCATTGCGGCGTCGTGCCAGCTCCAGGACCGAGTCGATGCAACGCGTCGACCGCCCATCCTCGCTGAGCAGCTCAAAGTAGCCGCTGTAGGTCTCCGGAATGAGCACCTTGGCCCCCACATTGGTCGGCTTGCGGCCCTCCTTGATCTTGATGGGCTGGGCAAGGATTTGGTATTTCTTGCCCGCGCTCAGGAACAAGGCCGTGCTCTGTAGGGATGGCGCCGAGAGGGTGGGCACTCCCAGAGCCTGGTGTTGGCCCTTGATGATTTTGGCCACCGCTGGCAGCGGCTGCTTGGAAAAATCACGCAAATACACGGGCGTCGTGTCGCCGAAGCGAGAGGCGGCCAAAATGATTTGGCCATCAGTGGCGGCCATGTCGCGATTGAAAAACGAGAGCAGCTTACTCCGCGCCAAGTTAACATTAAATGAGAGTAAATTTCATTGGACTGGCTGCACTTCGTCCTCGTCGCTGGCTGTGGCAACGACTGATGATGGCTGCTCTTGGTCGTGGTCCTGGTCCCGATCCTGGGGGTCGTAACCACCCACAGCGCCCTCGGCGTTCTCGTTGTCCTCGTCGTCTATCAGCTGCTGCAAATACTTCGCGTTGGCGTTCAGTTGGTCCTCGAGAGCCCGACGCTTGGCCAACTCCTGCTGGCGCAATCTCAGCAGTTGGGCACCACGACGACAACAGGCGTGGGCAATGTCCTCGTCCGTCGGTGTGTAGGGGGATCTTGACGCTTTGTTGTTCGTGGTTCCTGCTGCTCCTGTGGGTTCTATGCTATTGTTGCTGGCGTTATTGTTGTTGCTGTTGTTGTGATTACTATGGGCCGTCAGCAGTCGCGTGGATGTCTGCAGCGCGTAATTGAAAAACTGCATTCGGTTTGCTGCTCCTTTCCCGCTGGCCACTGTGTGCGAATTTCAATTCCCGTTCGATCGGCTATCGTTGGCCTGCAAATATAAAAAAATAAAACCAAAAATCAGTGACTTTTGATCCTTTACTTTGTTGGCTAGCAAATCTAAAAGCCAAACTAAAATTCCGCTTACAGATCCCCCACCGTCGCTCGGGTAGGTGTTATTTATGATCCCATAAAGTTTAGAAAGAAATGGCAAAGTGCACAGAACGAAAGCAATGCAGTCGTCGCCGCTGCCCGAGGCCCAGGGCCCAAACAGACAACACACTGCGACAATGGCAAACATGCCATTAAGACCATTAGGTCCAAGCCAAGTCGCCGTCCCAGGCGCTGCCTTGGCAACCACCAATCTGGTGGACGGTCCGCTGCCCGGGCCAACAAATAGCAAGACATTAAAAGTACTTAAAGGATATTTGCATATTTATGAGCAAACATAAATGTGGCTGATTACAACCATGGCCACAGACAGATGTTGGCTTGTTGGCCGGCCCGACTTGGCCCGCTGCGGGCTTTGCGTGTATTGATTTTGCGTACGTGAGTGTGGGCCTCCATGGAGTTTGGGCTCGCCGGCAAATGAAACATATTTCGGCATTTGCATAACAAGAAGCATACGTTTAAGGCAAGGCGATTGATGTGGGAAGCGGTCATTGTTGGCCAGTCACCGTGATTTATATGGAAGTGATAAGGAAGTGGTGATTTCTGGCGATCTTTCGACCAAATGAACTGAAGTATTTTTCAAAAAAGAAGGACGGAAAGTAAGGGAGGATTTGATGACCAAAAAGTGAGAGGAACACTCCTAAATTGAAATTGAATACAGGAGAGAAACTCCAGGGATTCAGGAAATATTTTAAAAACTATTATATGTTAGTTTGAGAACAAATGAAAGAACCAATCATAGAATCCTAAATTTAATGGCCACTTGACTTTTCAAATCACAGGAAATCTAAAGTGCTGAAAATCTTATCCGACCTAAGTTCACGGCGGGCTTCTTGTGACTTTCGCTGAGCATCTCCACGAACATGTGAAGCCGCAATTTCAACCTCATTGAGCCCCGGGCAGTCACCGCATTAATTGGGAATTAGGAAAGCGGTCTCAATTGCGGACTATATCTCCCAAGCAGGCAATTAAGATCTTCCGCACATCCCCTGCCAATTGCAGTTTCCAACGAATTGAATATTCAATTCTTTTTCGTTTTTCTCTAATTGTTTTCGCTGGAATTTAAAGCAAATCGATGAGATTCGGGCCCACAGCCAAAAGGCCTTTTGCAGAAGGAAAGCAACTGTCCGTCTGCCTGCCGGCCGGAGGGCGGGGGAGAGTAAGCCAGCTTGGTCGTAAAAATGACCGTAAAATATTTTACGAGAACATGTTGACTTTGGGGTTGGACCGACCGGCCAGTCAGGGCCAGAGGGTATTTAGCAATGGCCAGTAGGGGTGGCGGTGCGGGCGGAGCTGCTTTTGGTAAGAAAGTTATTAAATTTTTGCCACTAAACGAGCTGCAGCGCATTAACCAGCAACGTGTAAATTTTCAAATTGCAGAGAAAAGCTTGGCGCGGTGGGCTCGAGGCGAGGATAGTGGAGGAAGGAGAGTGCCTTCGAAATGGGGAAAATCTAATTGAAATTTTAGTGCCTTCGTGTGTGTTGCCAGTTTGACTCAATGAACTCGCCAGCAAATTTCCACTCGACATGCTAAAATTTTTGTTTTGTTTTTATGTCTTTAGTTTTATTGTTGGTGTTGTTGTTGGTGGTGTCGTTGTTGTTGTTGCTGTTACGCTTTTAATTCTTCTTGCTTGTCTTATTGTTGCTGTTGTTGTCTATAAGACTTTCCAATTAATTGCCAACAGCCGCCACAGCAACAGCCCAAAGTCAACCGTCTCGACCAGCCGATGTCGTCGTTGTTGTTGCCGCCGTCGTCCGAGGCGCAATTAATTTTCACCATGGAAAGTACCTTTTCCTAGTTACAATTGGTCCAGACAGAAGACAACAAACAGCCGACAAGTTGCCCACTCGTCGATGGGTCATAGAACGTGAAGGTGACTTTGGGAGGCTCTCGGCGGCGGCAGCAATTCTCACGCTCGCCTGAGAGTCGGCCAGGATGGACCCAGACAAGGCTGGCGAAGGACGGAAGGGGACCGGCCGGCCGGCTGTAACTTATGTGGAAACGTGACATTTTCTCGGCTACTGGACAAAAATTGATGCCTGCGCGTGTAACGACAACCTCCTGGCCGACTAACTGAGTTGGCTGGCTGGATAACCGACTCGCCGGCTCGGAGGCTTGGAGGCCCGGCGTCTTGGCTTCCTGGGCCGCTGTCTGGTACGTGTTCGGACTGCTTTGTGGCCGCTCGGTTGCCGTTTTTATGTCACTCCAATGACACAGTTTCTGGCCGGGGCTTCGTAATTTGTATTTCACGTAGACTTCGTCGCATTTTAGTTGATTTAATCGAAATGGCTTAATTAATTTGGCTGGCTTCACCGCCACGACCGGCAAAAGTGAAATCCCAAAGCATTCGAGATCACAACGAAAGAAAAAAATGGGATCCTCTTCCTCCGCTTGACTGATTGCCTCCCCTCCTTACAAAAGCAGGCCAGTCGTCCGTCGACGAGGCCAACGGCGTCATTTCCTGTGAGGCAAACCACTCCGAACTCATTAAGTTTATGACGGGGGAATACAGTGGCAGGCAAAAAAAAGTATATGGCTATATTGTGCACATGAGTGAGTGAGGTGAAGGAAGCCCTGCAGGATTATGACGGCGAACTGCAGGGCTCAAAATTTATGAAAAGACATCCTCCGAATCCTGCAACCAACATCCGGCGATCCGGCCCGGTTCTTGCCTGTTGCTGTTTCCTGCGAAAAACAAAACGAAACCGCAAGCCAAACACACTTGGTCAAAAAGGAAGCCACCCAAGTGCTGAATGCAAGTACCTCGCTACCCTCAGGTGGCGCGTAAATTACTCTTCGACCAACCCTCGCCCAGGCAAAGAGCAAAGAACGACGCCCCGCTTCTTGGCCCAGGACAAAAGTGCCGAGTTCCGCTTGTGCGAAAAATGAAATCCAAGACGACCCAGCCAGCCACCCAGAGTCCTCGCCCCGTCCCCATCCCCACTCCAACCGCAACGAGTTGCACATAATGAGATACACGTAAGATGCACAGACACCGGGGCAGCAACAACCCACGAAGCCGCCCAGCAGCAGTCAAGCGCGTCAGGACGAGGCCGGCCGGAGGAGCGTGTGTTTGTTGCCGCACACCAAAAGGATTAAGGTGACTGAAGGCTCCTTCTTTGGCGTGTGTATGTTTGGGTGTCTGGGTTTCAGGGCAAGCAAACAAATCCCCGCATTGTGGACGGCTTTGTTTTGCTAACAAAGCAGCAACACCGCCGCGCTCCACGAATGAAAAGGAAAAGTGTAAAGGAGCTCGCCCCGGCAGCCCATAAAAGAAAGCAGTCCCCCCTTCCCACGCACTGTACAGCTTTCGCAAGAGATCCCATGGCAGTGTTGCCGCCTTACTTTTCAGAGTTGCTTAAAATTATTAAAGATGATAACTTTACCAAGAACGATTACATCGAAGTTCGAAATTTAAATTTGAATACCAGAATAATTATATTTCTGATTCTTTGATTGATTGAAAGTGTCCTGTCTATTAACTTTTCTTCATAAAAAATAGAATCCTTAACCCAAAGATGGTTGACAATAAATATACTCGATCAGTGATCTTGAAGAGTCGGCTCAAAATATTTAAATAAAATGGAGTAAAATTATAGAAACTCCAAATTAGAAAAAAAATTAACTGCCAATTTGAATATTCAGTTTCTTATATCTGCTCAGCTTAAAAAAGTGGGTATTATAAATTTATTTAATATCAGAAGTTTCCTAATTAACTCGTTAAATCCTTCTTTCTTTTTGCTCGAATATTTTAAATCACATAATACTTTATACGATATCCCGAAAAGCACCCATGCCTGCCTTGGCGACCCACGCATTTTGTAGGAGAGGCTGCCAGTGGCAGGGGTGGGGAGTGTGGCCACATTAATTACACTAAAGAGTTTTACAAAACGCAACTCAACTCTTTGGTGGCAAAGGCTGGCCACGCCGGCCGGCTGTCAGTGCTTAAAGCTGCGGCTTAAAATGTGACCACATTGGGCTGCCGCGACTGCCGGCCGGGGCCATTTGCCTTGCGCGCGCGTTGACTGCGGGGTTTGGCAGTCTCAGCTTAAGCGGCTAAGAACCCGAAGCCGCCAGAGAGCCACCAACGCCGCCAACGCAGCCGCCGGGCACTTGACTCTGCCAGCCGCCCATCGCCCACCGCCCCCCACGTCGTATTCTTTGTAATGCAATATTCCTGGGGCTCCTGGGTCTGGTGGTCCGCTTGGTTCATTATAAGCAGCGAGGCGACATCTCGGTACGAAAGCACTTTTTCATGCTTTTCTTTATTTAATTTCATTTCCTTTTCAGTCGCGAGCTTAGTTTTACTGCCCCTCAGCCTGCGGCTGCCGCCTGAACGCCCACCATTCACAGTCTCAGCTTCCTCGACCATTCGACGCAGCGTCTTCTTTTTTTTTTGGTTTATGCAACTGCAACACCTACGCGGAGATGAAGCTCAGCTGCCGTGGTTGTTGCTGCTGCCGCTGCCATCTCCTTATTATGTCGTTCTTAGCACTTTTGATTACATTTTATCCGCTTTGGCAAGGGTTTCATTTTTTTTTTCCCACTATTGGCTAGAGAATCGCTCCCTGAGGCGCTGTCGTTGGGGATGTTGCTGGGGCGCTGGCATTGTTGCTGTTTGGTACAATTTGTTTTATTACTTCTCTGCAGGCAGACGGGTAGACGGACAACGGGCAGGGACAGTCGAGGGTTTTGACTGTCCCTGAGAGAGGCCTGACACCGCCATGACTAATGATCTACCACCGGACACTTTGCGCTTTTCGTTTGTTTAGTCTCATGTAAATAATGAAATAATATGGTGTTTTTTTTGCTCCCTCTGCCGGTCCGTCCATCTGTCCGGTATGAAAAATTAACGCTGGCCGCTTTTGACTTCTCCATCGGGCCCTTTCGCATTTGTCAAGTGCAGGGTTAACCCGCCCGGCCGGCCCGGCCGAGGAGGTCAATAGTGGCCAGTTGTCCTGGCTATGAGTTCGCTGGGTCTGTCCGCAAATTAACACCTAGCCAAGGCGGTTGGGGAGCAGGACAAAGCGGCAGTTTGTTTGTTCTCACAGGTAAAGCCCGAGGGCTTGGAATTCTTTGCCATTTCTCTGGCTGCCGCCTGGGGCGGGGCTTTGTAATTTAAATTTAGTCGCATCGATGAGATTAAAAACAAAATTTAAATATCATTGGGTTTATTGGGAATGTGGGAACTGCCATAAAACCATCGAACTGCCAACCTAATAAATTTAATTCCTTCGGTCGTAAAGCAAATTTGATGCCGCCTTTTTACTGCCAGAAATTTGTTCAGATTTTTTATATGCCAATGCAGAGGCTCGGGGATCCGATTTCTTTGGCTTGTTGTAAGAATGTTTATTTTTTTCCAATCATATTTGAGGACGGCTGACGTGTCTGGCTAAATTTAAGCGACTCATTCCGATAAAGGGCAATTAAAATGCAAAGCCAGGGAAGCCACAGAACGCCGTTGGGACAGGTGGAGTGCCCGGGCCATTGATGAGGCTCCCCGATGGCTTTTATTGATATGGAATCGAATGAAATGCTGCCTTGCTTACTAATCAAATCAGAGAGAACCAACAGCCGGTTGGCCACTTAGAACCCAAAGCCCTGCCCCGCCCCATTCCCCCAGTCTCTTTCCATTTTATTAATCATGGGCAGCCCTGGACGGGCGGCAGGTGAGAGACTCCACACACAGGAAATCGAAACCGATTCTGACACAACTGGCACCGTTTTCGGGGTCTTCGGCCAGTCATTCGCTTAACCGTTAACTCGGCTGCTCTTTGTGGATTCCTTTTGATGTCCCCAGCAAAGCGAAGTTCATTGGGCATTCAATGTCTGTTTTTTGTAATTTATGCTTTATTTGTATTGCCTTGCCGTGGAGCTTGGGGCGCAGGCGGTTCTTTGAGGGCAACTGTTTTGCTTACAGTTCGGTTGACACTTTGTAACCTCCCAGGCCCGCCCTCGGGGGCGATTGTTTACGTTAACGGGCCCACGGTCTGTTTGGGGGCTCCCAAAATGGGCAACGAAAGTTTTTCCACTTTGATTGACTCGCATCGGGGCGAGTGTTAAAAGGGAAATCCCTTTTTTGGCTGCAAGAATCAAACGCTCCGTGAAACCTTCTCGGCCCGACTCGATGCCGTTAGCCAGCTGAAGGCACCCCGACTCCCCGGGCTGCTTGGGGACGGGGACCGGCCACGATTTGCGGCGCTGGCGGTGGTGGGTTGATGGGCTTGGCCCGTCGAGGATGGGCATATTCTTTAGTTTTCTATATTTAAAGATACCCGGCAATATCTTTTCTTTTCTTTGATTTTAGCTGCTTTGCTTTTGACCTACAAACTGTCGAAGACAATAAAGAAAACGGCTGTGCCCCTTGTAAGTGAAATTTCCCAAGTTATCAACGACGATGACTGCGTTCACCGCTCGTCGATTCTTTGTGATGTTGTGGAGGTGATGGCGTCGCTGGCTTGTGGGCTGGCGGCTTTTCGGGTGCGTTGGTGGTTCCATTAAGTTGACATGGCAGCTTTTCAACCGTGGGGTGTGAGTTGGTAGAACCCCAGCCCAACGCTCTTCAGCGCGTTTTGATTATTCAATTCGATTTGTAGAGCGTGACATTCGGAAATTGTTGAAAACTAAAAACTAAACAAATTTCCAGGCAATGACCTACCGGGAAATTACTTTCATTTCCATGGCCTGTATCGTTGTCATTTCACAAACAATTGCCTACCTTAATTTCCGATATGCTCGACTGACGGCAGGCGGGGGTGTGAATTCAAACTTTGGTCAATCAATTAGCACGAGGAAAAAAAGAAATCACTGCGCGTTGTCGACTCACTCGATTTCGGCTTTAAATTCAATACTTTTTTTCGTATTTTATTTGGTTTTTGTTTTCAATTGTTACGCGATATTTTCACTCTTGATTTTTTGTTTAGCTAAAATTTCGTAATATTTTTTGTATTTAATTTTTTTGTGCGAAGCTGTGAAATTTCTTTTGTTCGAATTTCACAATGAACCGCACTGGATATTTTTTTTCGTTGCCCGTTGTTGTTGATTGTAAAGAACTCTTGTTTTTGTTGCTGTAACTTTCACACTGTGACGAAATTTTTGCGTCACCTTCTGATGCTAATTTTGTTTTCTAGAGACTTTTTTTGCGCACGCGCACGTTGCCCTTTCCAGAACGTCCAGCGGTGACTCGAAGCGAAGCGAATTGAAAAACTGCGCGGCGCACGCGCACACGACGAGCGACGATTGTCGAATGAGCGGACCGCTTGGTAATGAAATGAATTCTGAGCCAGAACGACGACAGCAAAAGCAGCGCAGCCGCAGCCGCAGTCGCCGTTGCCGTTTCTGTCGCAGTCAGCTGCTCTGCTCTGGCCCAGCCAACCGGTCGAGTTGAGTTCGATTTGGTGCGCTGCTCTCTGGGGCTCTCTGGAGGGACTGTTCTCTTTGGGGTAAGCCGATTTTCGGCATTTGTTTTGGGCTCTAATTTCTAAGCAAATGTTCCTGGATGCTGTGTGCCCATTTGTCAGGCCGAGTTCCCTGACTTTGCTTGTTCGCCCTGCTGATGGTTTCGATAACATTCGACCGGGGGGAGGCGGGGTGGCTGCTTTAATAGTTTTCTTTTGAAATTTGAAAATTTTTTATGTTGTCGTTGGTATCGCCGTCGTCGTTGTCGTCGACGCGTTGATTTGTTTGCTGAGAAAAATGCCAAGCGATGTTTGGGATCTGAAGGGGTCTTTGGTTTCTGTTAACTTTGTTTGTTAACGTCTTTTTAAAATTTCATTAACAATTCATTTTCGGGAAAGGTTCCTCGACTGCCCGACCGACCGTCCAGCTGCCCGTCTGCCGTCCTTCTGTCGTTCGACCCTCGTGCGTGTGAATTTTTATGGTCCATTAAAATGAAAGCCCCAGCATCCCAGTCTGGGGCGATTGCTCGGGAAGGTTTTAATGGCCGCAGGGATTTGCATAGCCAAGCAGTGGGCGATCCATGATGTAACCCGGCGACAGGGGGAAGGATATTGGAGGGCCCTCTTTTGTGGAACTGATCTGGCTGGAGTTTTTCAAGAAGTTTGTTCCTCGGCGAAACTGCCAACTGTCAGGGCGGTTGATTTACGACAAGTGGCTTAGAATATTCAATCAGAGTGCCTTTCAAATTGCCGCAAGGCTAAAACCATCAAAAAGCCGCACGCAGCCGGCCAAATGCGGGTCGCTGTTTTGGGCTAATAAAATCCCATAAAAAAATCCCCGCAAAAAAAGAAAAACAACAACAACGCTGCCCATGCATAACATGAAATATGAGCGCAAATTATAAAGAGACGTCACGTCAAAGGATTAACAAGCAGCAACAACAGCAACAATGCGAACAACAACAACAACGGCAACCGCAGCAGTCAAAAAATCAAAAGAATCAAACTGGACAAGCGGACAAAGCCGTCAGCCCGTTTCGCTCCCTCCAACGACGGCCAGGGCTGAACGGCCGGCCCTCCTGCTCCCTCCGAGCGACCGACTTTGATTTCAGGGAAGTTGGGGAACCTCCGCCGCTCCGTTTGTGGTTGCCGGGCTTTCGTATGAAAATGCAACTGATAAAAATCTAATGAATTTTTGTGAAGCGACCCAGCGACCGAGGCGGAGTTGGGGGCAAGCGTTAAATGGTCAACACCCAGACAATTTTAAAATGCAGATTATGTGCCTAGATTAAATATGGTTTTTTAATTTCCAACAGCCCTTCGATATCCGTCGAATGGAAATTTCCTTTTCTGTATTCCCGGCACGTTTCGGTTAATAATAAAAAAAACAACGTAAACTTTAAATTGAAAAGGGCTGGAAAAGCAAGAAAGAAATGCCGCCGAGGCCGGAATGTCCGCTGGAAATCCCAGAACGCCACCAACAACGGCGCTGGCGGTCGCTGCAGTTGACTTATCAAGTTCGCTGCCTAAGTCTTTTGTTTGCCGCACTGCAGCGCTCAGCCCTTTATCAAATTTGTGGAAATCACAGCGGTTGAGTGTGTATAACTGTACAGTTTTGGTTCTTTGTGTCACTCCGACATTTGCATAAGCCAGCCCGCCAGCTGACAACGGCAAAAGCAACACCAACGAGGCAGTAAATCAGACGTTGTTGCTGTCGCTGTGCGTGTGCCAATTTTGAAGCCCACGCCAAATGCAAATCCCAAAAGCACACACGCCTCGAAAATAAAGCACCGGAGAACGGCAGACGGTGACTGCATCTCCATCAAGATCTCATCTCAATGGAGATCCGCCTGAGCCCGGCCAGAAATGAACTGCAAGTTTTCGTTAGGCTCGCGCCACGAACGGCGGGGGGCGGAGGCTCTTTCTTTGGAAAGCAACAAGGCGCAGAGCGCGCTGATTGATTGTTGCCTTGTGCGTTTTAAATGCGGGCCCGGCCGTCTCAGTCTTGGCCTTTTGGTCCATCGAGTGCTGCACTTTTTACACACGTAATTTGGCTTTGATTGATGTCTTCCCACATGAAAATTTGAAGCCCTTTTTTTCTGGACGGGTCATCGAACTCGGCGGCTGCAGCAGCCGTCCCTTTTTTTTGGCAAGACTGGAATTATAACTGGTAATTTTCATATCACACCAAGCACTCGGGGCACCTTTGTTCTCCCCCAGTGCAGTGGAGAGCGGGCAGTCTGACCCACTTAACCGGCGGTACGGGATGCTTGGGGATCTGGGCTATGGTGCGGGTGATTTGCCCTTTGTGATTTTTGACATTTCAACACTCGCAGGTTCGAAAGCAATTAATTACACCAGCAACTTGTACGAGTACGTCCGACTGGGCACAGCCAACAGCAGCAACAATGAAATTGTTAACAGCCGCGTCAATCAATCAGTGGCTGCGGCAGTGGCAATAGCAACACGATGACGATCGCGGCAGCGCAACAGCAGCCACAAATATTGACTGTCTTAGAACCTCCGTTCCCCCAGTTACCAGCGCTCTTTCGGTCTTCGCTCGCCACTGCTGCCCCTCCCTCAGTCATTTGATTCTCAGTCCATTGGCCCCGCTTAGAAACTCTATCGGTTCTTGGGTTTGTCGTTGCTGCTGTCGCCGAACCTCACGCTTCGTCTGTGCGGCTTTTAGCTGCCAACCAGCCATTCCAGGTGCCATTATTTATCGTCCACACACACACACACACCCGGGCGCGGAGAGTTAGAGGGAAAGATAGACACACACTCCCACCAATTAGGGCAAAAAAGCGCAAACATTTTTCATTTTCCGCTGAAAGTGGCAACTCGGCTGCCAATTTGGCTTTCATTTTCGGTTACGGTCACCAATGCCGCCAATTTTCAGGGTGGCGACCGTTCGCTGAGTGCAAAAGTTCTCATGTGACTTTCGGTGGCAGTTGCCATTGAAGAGTTTCGCCTTAATAGGCATTTCCCCGCATTTCCAAGCTCATCGAGGCGAACGATTCCGAGGCACCAACATCGGCATCAAATGTTCGTCCGTTCGGCTGGGTTTCTTCTTTTCTTCTTCCCGTGGGCTCTCGGCGCGGGGCTCGGCTCCCGGGGACGGGCGGTAGGTGGCGGCGGTAAAAGTGTATTCAAATGCGAGCAACATCGCCAACAACAGCAACATACCGCAGCATCCTACATAAATAAGCAAGGGCAGCCCGTCGGCAGCCACTGAAATCGAGAGACCAAGCAAATAAACAAACGACTTTTTGGCATCACGTTTCACGAATTCGCGGTAGAACACGGCGCACTCAGCACCAAAAAAAAAAAAAGAAGAACAGCAGCACCAACGACGGCAACTGCAGCGGCAACGGCAACAACAACGATGAAAACAAAAGCAGAAAACACCCAAACACCCAAAACCGAAAAGCAAACCAAACCAAAAATTGAAATAAACAAGTAAAAGTTGCTGTTGCTGTTGCCGTTGCTGTCGGTAGAATTGCTGCTGCCGCCAGTGACTGCCGTCGCCCAAGAGACCATGCAGATGAGCTATAAATATTTTTCCAGTCATTTGAGTCTTTTTGGCTTTCTGATTGAGCAACTCCTGAACGGAGAGCGTTGAAATAGACAAAAAATTGCAGCCACATTCACTGCCCTTCAATTGGGGATTGTGGCTGGAAAGGCTTGCCAAAAGTTGGAAAAGAAATAAATCCTAAAAAAAACTAATTAGAGTAGAAGGAAAAGCTTGGAAGAAGTTTTGGAAAGTAATTGGATATTAAGTAAATTTTTAAGTTGTCCATAGATGTTTAGGGATTTTTGCTTAGCAGTTAGAAATCTAGCCATTGATATTTAGAACCCCAGCTCTGGTGACTTGAAAGCCAAAAAACGGCATCACTGATGGCACGACTGGCGGTTTTGCACGTTCTCTGGTGGCTGGGAAATCTGCTAGTGAAAAATTGAGCGAAATTGCTACACATCCATTGGGAGGATTTCTAATTTCTCCACTCCACACCCAGGCCGCCCGCCTACACAAAGTGAAAATATTGGCTGACAGGATGGCTGCTGACTTCCTTTGTCTGCTGCTCGATTCATTTTTTTTTTTCTCCTGTTCGCTTTTGGCCGTGACTGTTGACATTTTGGCAGCCCATTTCCCGTTGGCGGCAATGCGCTAATTTATCACTTGCCTTGAGCTCACCCCCAATAGCCGAGAAACCACCGGCTGCCTGTTCCCGTTCCCATTCCCGATCCCAGGTCTTGTGTGCTTTTGGCCAGGCCCACTGGTGTGCCCTTTTTTGCAGCTACTGCAGTTGCAGTGGCCCTTCTGCCGCCTGCTCGCCTGCCTGCTTATCGAAACCGCACAATCAGCACAAAAACCAAAAGCCAATCACCAGTTCCGAGTGTGTGTGTTTGTGTGTGCCTAGTTACCGTCGAGTATCACGTTGCAGACGAACGATGATGATGATGGCGATGCCAGCACCACCGCCACCGCCACGAATGCCGCAGCCGGTGAAGCTGTGCTGCTGTTGCTCCTCTTCCTGATGATGACTGCAAAGTTACAATTTCAAAACAAATAAATTCATGCTCTAGGCTAAAAAGGGCAACCTGGCGGAGCGTCCAAGCTCAGACAACGAACGCAAAAAAGCTGACGCAGGGGGGCAAGGGAAAAAGCAAACAAATCAAGGAGCGACAACGATGACGACGACAGCGGCAACTCCACCAGCGATTGCTGCTCCTACAAACAGTGGATACTTGATAAGAAAGAGCAATCTCAGGAATTTAAAAGCAAATTCGATTAATGAAGGACTCTCATTAAGTCCCTAGCCACCTGGCAAACAAAGGAGAGAACAATAGAAATCGAAGAAAAATAGAAAGAAAATTAAAATCGAAAGAGTCGAGGTTTACCGATAGAACCGACCGCTTTATAGAGTTGAGATTCTTAAGAGCTTGATCTGCAAAATATCCTGGGAAAAACAGTCCTACAAATGAAATGAGGATAGATAAAGAGAAGATGATCGGATTGCCCCGTCAATTCTTTAAAATTAAAGGTATGAACGCCAAATTAAATTGGTGCTTTTCTTAAGCTTTGGGAAAATTAAAGACTCTTTTTCGGGTTCTTAAGAGTTTGGTTTTGTTTCAA
Source organism: Lissocephala sabroskyi (assembly GCA_037075105.1). NCBI lineage: Eukaryota > Metazoa > Arthropoda > Insecta > Diptera > Drosophilidae > Lissocephala > Lissocephala sabroskyi. The sequence goes on from JBAMCP010000196.1 coordinate 64,244, forward strand.
TTCGGGTTTTTTCAAGCATCCGAAATAACATTTATCAACGAATATCTAGTAGACGAGGGCCCACTGTTGGGCCCATATGACGGCTGACTGAACTGTGCAGTACAAATGCACTTGGGTCCTCTTTGGCTTCAATTGTTCTACGACCAGGGACCTAAAAAACCCTGCTAAAGGGTCTGTTGGTGCTCCTGCTGCTGTTGCTATTAAAAAAAAAAAAAAAAAACAGCAGCAATTATTGCTAGACACAGCAGACAATGAAGCCGGGGCGATTGTCCCGCCTGGTTGAGTGGCTGGTGGGCTCCTTTTTTTGTGCCCATTTATTTTTTTGCCTTTGCGCTCATTTCAGCAGCATCCACAGGCCGCGATGAGCCGCATCGCCCACCCTTTTTTATGGCCCAGCCTGGGCTCATTTGCATGCCCGCCGCGCCGATGTCGTGTCGTTTTCGTGTACGTGTCGTGACCATGTGTGGCTGGCTGGCTTGGGAACTTCTGATTTCGATGGGCCGCTCTTTCAATATGCATGCTTTGATTTCGTTTTCGATTTCAATTTCATTTGTACCCGTACCAGTGGTCCTTAGAGGGCGTTCTTGACCCTCTGCAGCGCCCCGCCAAATGCACAGTGCCGGTGCTCTGTCCTCTGTCCGTCCTGCTGCTTTCATAAAACTTGACATCATCAGCAGCTTTTGGCTGCTGTCCCTAAGCTTTATTTTTTGTACCCTGTTGTTGCCTTTTGTTTGCGAGGCTGCCTTTGTCTTAGCCAAGGTGGCCGGGGAGAGTTTGGCTATCGCACCAAAGGAGACGGGGGCGGGGCGGGGAAGGCCAGGATGTGCTGTCATGCTGCGATGTCGCTGCATTCAACTACTTTACCTTTTGTTTATCTTGTAGAAGTTTTAGTTTTATGCGCAAGTTCAGTTTTGTTTGCCTTCGGTGGCTGTTAGTTTTCCTGTTTGTTTGCCAGGCTATCTGAAGGGGGGCGGCCAGGATGGAGTGCCTGCCGGCGCAGGGTTGGCAATTAAAGTTGCTTTGCTGGATCGCCTGGCTCCCCATTTTCTTTCCAAACTAATGCATAATTCAGGCAACTGTGCATCTTCTAAGTAATTTCGTAAGGAGTTTGTGACTGCAAAATTCCTCGTTGGTTTTTTTTTTTATTTAACCTTGAACTTGACTTTTGGATGCCTTTGGAACGTGGAAAACCCTGACAACATCCAGCTGCGCCCGGCAAGGTCATGGCCCAATGCTCACACACACACACACGGACACAGTGAAGGTAAACAAACAAATAAACCTGCCAGTTGGTCCGGCGGAGCCGTCGCAGCTCCATGATGCAACAAATTCGATTTGAGTGGGGATCCAAAGTGGTCCAACCGGCAGCCCCGGCTGCTGCCCTATTGCCTGGCCGGCCGGCTGGCTGGCTGGTCGACAAGGCTGCCTGGTCGGCCGGCCCAGAGTCGCCTGGCTGTTTGAACAAAAGCTTAGAGACTAACGTAATTTAATAAAACGTTTAGGCGATTAGATACGTTTGTATGCACTAAAATGTATCCATTAGATACGCTATCTTGCCAACACACACACACACACACGTAGAGTTGGCAGAGCGACATAAAAGCAGCAACAACAGCAACGGGCCAGCCAAGCCAACAAGTGCAACGTTGGACAGTCGGTGCGGCTCCAGTGGCACCATCGCCAGCTGCTGCTGCTGCTTCTTCTTTCTGCCACAATCTGCTGGGCCAAACGCTAACGAGACTTTGGCCACGCTCTTGGCCGTCCATCCCAGACACGGAGCCCGTCGCCAGGCGGCGTCTAAAGCGACGCTCCCTTTTACTTGCTGCTTGCATACTCTTTCTTTTACCCCCAAAAGCCTTGCTGCTTTCATAGACGGTTGGTGAAAATAAAGGTTTCAAAGAGTCTGTAAGTTATGAAGTCAGAGGCATAGGCCAAAAGGCAGCAGACAACATCGGAAAAGGAAGGAGAGCTTAAGGAGAATTAAGGTTCTCAAAATTTAAGAGAATATTTAGGATCGATATAAGAAGGAAGCAGATAATCTCTATAATATTTAAAAAGAGTCCACGAAGAACAACAAAAAACGAACTTTACTTTATTTTAAACGACAAAAATACGAGTACGATATTCAAAATGCTGACAATCCCTGCCAAAGGTAATAAAGTGAAGGATTATTTGTATTGACTTTGAATTATTGCTTAACCTTTCTATTAAACGAAAAGATGCAAATGGAAAAAGGAAAAATAACCGATAAGTGGACAGGAAAGAGAGGAAGACACATAAAAATCTTCTTAAAAAGAACGAGGAATTCAAATCTCCTAAAAGATGTTTCAGACTTTATATAAAGAAAGAAAATATTCATATTTTTGCCTACAAAAAAGAGTATACGTTGAATTCGCATAAATCGAATGCTTTTCGCCTCATTCGTTTTTACTTTTTTAGTTGGCGGAGACGAAGTCCGCTGGCCCCATGGAAAATCTGCACTGCCAATCGGTAAAATTATTGCGCTCAATCTTTGTTATTAGATTAACTTCTATTTTGTTTTCCTATTTGACTTTTCTTTGAAACGGGCTCCGAGCTTTTTTAGCGAGGCCGCGTAGCCAAGCGACCGGGCCAAGTGCAATGGCCATTTGAAAACTGAAAGTGCGCCGCGGCCGAGGCTCGGCCGTCGCTTAAGCCGGGCCCCCCGAATCTGCCCCTGTTGCGGATTGGCTTTCGGATTGGCTTCATTTGTTTTTATTGCTGGCATTTTGTTGCCATGGCTATTACGTTGCTGGTGCAGCATCTTTTTTTCTTCGTCGGCGTTATCAGCGGGGCAGCAGCAGGCGGAGGAGGATCAGGAAGCCGTCGAGCCTGGGCAACTTGGCATTTTGACCAAAAACGTTTGGACTGAAGTCGGAGAGGAGCGACGGCTGTTTTTGGGCCTTTAAATTGGATTTGTGTTGGGGCTGCCATGTTTGTGGCGCATCAATTGACCGGCAACAGCAGCGGCAACCATAACAGCCTGCCACATGCCACACTTGGCGTGTTGGGTAACCGAAAGCCGAGTCCAGCCATTGTCCGCCGCACACAGCAACTGACGTGATTCTAACTTAACTTTTTAGAAAGGCAACTTTCATTTTGGGCCACTGCCACTGCCACTGCCGGTGGCAGGGACAGTAACTTTCGCTGGGGGATTTTGCATCTCTGACTGCACCGCTGGCTTATTGCATAATTGGCGCCTAAAAGGGTAAATATTTTCTAATTAAATCAGCCCGAGGGGGTGAACAAAGAGCAAATATTTTACTTTCCAAGGACGAATGCAATTTGCCTTTACTTAGTTAATTTGGACGAGGGGCTCCCGGGCCACCAGGCAGGCTGCCAAAAGGGATGACAGTTTGGGCTACCTTAGAATCGTTTATGCTCTTTCCAGCTTAACTGTTAATGGCACTTCATTAAAGATGCCCCGAATGACAAACCACGTCCCCAGCCCGAAACAAAGACCCCAAAAACCGAGCAGTCATTACGCCCACGCTTCCATTAATATCATTAAGAGAAGGCAGCCAAGTGGTGGCGGCGGTGAGGGTTCTGAATCAAATAAAGGTTTATGCATGGGTTAAGGCATTTGCAATATTAATGAAAGAATTTCTCAGCCTCTCGCACGCAGACGCGCATCGTTCGGCCCCAAGAGGCGGCGTGTAATTAAAAGAAATTAAACAGGAAAAACACAAAGACAACAACACGCATAATGGCAACGGCAATGACAATGACTACGATGATGATATTGTCTGTGTGTGAGTTGGGGAAGTGGGTTAAGCTGCTTAAATGTTCTCTCCGCCGGCAGGCAAAGAAAGAAAATCATTTCCGTACGTGAGTTTTATAGACGGCCCACCAGCGGAGCTGGCGGAGTTCAAGAGCCAAAATTTGACACGTTGCCAGGTCAACTTGCCATTCAACAAAAAATACTTTACACATTTAATTTAAGGCAATGGCGACAGAGAAAGTGAATTCATCAAGTGAACCATCAGTTTTTCACTTACGTGCCGGCTTTTTGGGTTTATTCGATGCCCTCGTTGTCGTCTGCCTACCTGCAAAGATAGAAGATGGAAAATTTGAGATAAACTGGAACACTTGAACGCAATTATCTGTAAAAAGTTGACAACTCTTTCCAAAGCTTCCAGAGGTGTGAGAATAATTTAATTAGCTTCGTTCTGCGAAAGACTATCAAGCTGTCGGCTCTTTAAATTCTTTGTTGGCGGTAGTTTTCCCATTTTTGGGGTCACTTGGGTTGGTCAGCAGTTTAATTAAAAAATTTTGGGCCTTTCTTCTACGCTGGTTCGGCGTTGGTGTGCATAAATTCCCAAAACAAAAGACCGATGGAGGATCGAAGGCATTGAAGACGATGCCTCAACAATTGCAATCATCGAGCTCGTGGTCAATTTCAGGGTCAAAACCGCCAACTCCGCACAGACTGGGCCAAAAGATGTAAGCCGGGCTTAAATTGTAGCGACTAAAATTTATGTTCACACGCTTTTTGATTGCCCACAATCGCCCTGCGACGTCAACGGCCACGTCAATGGCCAGTGATTTGATGGTTGCCCGGCCGAATGGTGATTTCTTGTTGTTGTTTTGTTTTTGGCTTTGACTTTGAGTCACGCTCGCAGACGGGCCAAAAGCGGCGCGTAAATTTGTCAAAAATGGCAAGACGACAAACGACTCCGCCACAGCCGAGATGAGAAGGCTAAAAAATGCTGGCTCAAATGCCGATAATGCCTGGCCAATAGGCCCGGCGCGGCCCGGCCGCGAGTCTATTAAATCCAAAGAGGCGGGCAAGGCGGGCGCCCCCGAGCGGTGGGCGGGGAAGGTCGATGGGGTTCAAATCGTCTAATAAAGTTGGCCAGTAAATGTCCTATTTGGTGGTCGTCTGGGCTCTTCCAGGATAATGGCAAATCAATTGGCTGAGATGATTTGGCTGTCAGTTTGCATGAAGGCAAGAAAATCCCATCAAACCATCCAAATGTCACCACAAGGATTGCCATTCGATAATCCAATTCAGCGCCGACTGTTCATGATTTTCTTCTGAGCCACGGCAATAAACCAGAATTAAGCCATCAAAATTTAGAACCGAAGCTGCTTTCAGCGGGACGGGAGAACCAAAAGCTGATTTAAAATCTCTGCGAGGATTCAAGAAATCAATTTTAATTCTTACTAAAGTGTTTCTTTGATGCTATCAGATTCTATAAAAGTTCTTCTGCTGCTACAGGTAATGTCCTTCTGCAATTGAAGAAGGGAATCGTAGTTGACGTCCTGTGAACCAGCTGATTCCCTTGCCAATCCATCACATTTGAACCACGGCCAACTGTCGGTTCCCGTCAGTTCATCATCGGCCCCCAAATTTCCAATTCAGTTGGCGTCCAATCGAGTGGAGGTTTTTGCCATTAAACTAAATGACATAAGCATAAAGATCGAGGGAATACAAACCACCAGCAAAGAGTCCGTAGAAAAATAAATAAAATAAAAAGATAGCCGAAAATCAAAAGCTGTCAGGCAAAAAGTCAAATTTGTAATAAGCCCGGGGAAGGGAAGCCATCGTCCGAGGGCCGGGCACGCCCCAAACCGCGACGACTTTGAATCGAATCGGTTTTGATTAGAAGAAGTTGGCAGTTGTCAAAGCAATCGGTCGGCCGGCCAGCCACCCAGTAAAATATAAATAAATAAAAATACAAATAAACACAAAACCCAAAGCTGCTCGTAATTGGGCGTGGGTGTTGCGTTTATTGGATGTGATTTTGGATTTCATCAAACAGCCAAGAGCCAAAGGTTTGCTGGCGATTTGCATAGTTCGAGGAAAGCCTTGAGCTTCATGAATATATCCATGTGTGTGTGTGTGTGTGTGTGCGTTGTAAAGCCGCGTTGAAAATCCAAATAATACAACGCGTCGGCGACCTTGCGGGGCGAATATAGAAAATCTTTTATGATTTCTTTGGGGCGCCCCAGCCCACAAGAGTGGCTCGAACAAATTGCGGCAGTTTTAAGCTTTTGTTCGCTTTAATTAATAAATTTCGAACAATTTTTGTTGGCTTGCCTTAAGAAATTTTCAATGGAAGGAGCGGGGACAGCCCACGCGATTGATTGATCGAGCGATCGGTCCGTCGATCGATCGGCGGCGTTGCTTTTGGTTTCGAGTTTATGAACCGGGAAGCAATTACCGTTATGTCGTCAAAAGTCATTTTGAAATGCATGCACTTCCACTTAATGAGACTCACACACACACCCCCGAGCCCCCAACAGTCGAAACTTTCATTTTTTTCACTCACTCAAAATAATGAAAAAAATAGAGAGAGAAAAAAAATCGAGACGGAGAGCTCGTTGATTTCGTTGTTGCTGTTTATGCCTGTGGTGTGGGCTGGGCGGCAGCTCTGAAGCTGTCATCTGTCCCTCGGCTCCAGCATTTGTCAGCAGTCGCTTACCCCAGCTCCTTTGGCACTGCATCATTTCGGCCTGCGTAGGTGTCAGTTTGCCTGCATTGCGCATTTCTGATTACCCATTTTGATATGACGGACGGCGACAACGACAACGACAACGACGACGACGACGATGGAGATGGCGATGGCGGCAATGAAGGCCCGGCCGAGCCCCAATTGAATTTCAAAGAGTTGATGCCGTTGGCCGTTGTGGTTAGTGGGCTGTTAATTGCCAAACACTCGGGTTTCCGCGGAAGGCTCCACTGGCGGGCGTTGCATGGCTGATTAGATGCTGAAAGATCTGTGAGAAGAATGACAGGACGCCTCCCATCCTTTCGCTTGTAATTAGCCATAAAAGCCATAGATCCTCTTAACAACAACAACAACAGAAACACCATCCACAATGTATGAAGACAGCCGGCATTCTCTCGGCCAAGTAAAAGTTGTTGCTACATTGTACCCCACTGGGGGGAAATTGTCTAATGAAAAGCGGAGCTAAAGTGCCGAACTGACGAACTCGGCATCGCCGCCGTCGCCGTCACCGTCACCGTCAACACCAACGAAGCGTGACCGCGTAAAGAAAAAGGAAAACGGACGCTGGGGATTCTCCTCCAAGAAGCTGCAGCTTGCAGCAGTTGCTAAGCGCAGAGAGAGGGAAGGGGCTTAGGCTATAACAAAAGGCCAATCGATTAAGCCTTAAACTTGCCATCAAATGTACTCCCTGCTGTGGGGCCGGGCCACGGACAGCGACCGGGGCAGGGGCAACGCAAAGGCGGCAAGAAAACAATAAAAACCGATGGACGCACTTCCTGGTGGGCTTGTTAGGGAGTTTTAATAAGCGAAGGGGCTGATTAAATGCACAAATCGCCAAAGGAGAGACTCATGGAAAACGCATTAAAGACCAGCGCAGTAGAAAGTGTAATAAAACTTCCTCGCAAAAAAAGGAGTAAAAAAAGTAGTTACTACTAGTAGTAGGACGAGCAGTAGATAATGAAATTGAAGTTTTAATACTAACAGTTGAAATAAAATTTACTACATTAAAAAAAGTATAATTAAAATACTTTATTTTGGTTCGTTTAGTACTACACAAAATAGTAGTAGAAAAGGTAGTAAAGACTAAGAACCAAAAAAGTACTGAGAATCGTTTTAAAAAAAATGGAGTTTGTCACATTAATTGAAGGGTTTATCGATGTCTGTCGCTGGCTGAGACTAGGATGATTTGAAATGAAATTGATTCAGTGGCCTCAGATCTCTGGCAGCTAATGGAGGTCGTCTTAAGTTGGCTCGCCTTGGCTGTCGACGGTGCGGAGCTGTCAGCTGCCAGTTGTCAGTACTCAGGCTGCCAAGTGCTAATTACAGTGGCCCACACTCAATTTGAATTCTAATCATTTGGAAGTTGAGAGGGCGGGGGGCCCAGCCCCAAAACCAACCCAACCCAACCCAAATCCAATTGAAGCCGAACCAAAGCGAACTCTCAATTCAAATTGTGCTTGTAATTTGTAGCCAGTTTGGTTTACAGTTGCATGTTGGCTGGCGGAACTGAACAACTGAACAACTGGGCAACTGAGTAACTGAGATTTGCATACGACGCAGATTTGCCAGACAGTTGGACTTTAATGCATTCAACACCCGCCCCCCAAAAACAGAGTCTGGCGAAACAATTTGTGCTCTGGGGTCAGCCGTCTGTCTTGGCTGAAGGTGCCACTGTCAATGCTACTGCCAACAACAACAACAACAACAACGGCAGCGGACAGTTGGCAATAACTTGGCTAACAAGCGGGCTGCCAAATTGCCGCTTGAAAGAAAACAAAACTCACGAGTTCTTGGCGTGAAATGAATTCTCCAATCGTTTTTAATTTCCCAACCACCCACCCAACCAGCCAGCCAGCCAACGGCCGCGCCACTTATCCTTCCCAAGATCCATCGGGGGCCTCGAAATGAAATTATTTTCTTATTTAATTAGCCAACAGGAGAGGCAATTTATGTCCGTGTTTTCGAGTTGATGGCAATTTGCTTTTGCCAAAAAAAGGAGAAAAAATGAAACACCAACCGAAGTAATATCATTTGAGTTTGCGAAAAGTTTCCTGGCCAATGAATTATAAAACATTACGATGCAACTTCTAGCGGGCGGGGGCGAGGGCAGGCAGGAGGCGGGAGAGGAAATTACAGTTGATTTAAATGGCAGACACGGCAAGTGGCGGCCTGATGGGGGCCACAGCCTTCTTGGGCCATTTGTTACCTTTTCGACTGGACGATGATGGTCGGTCCAACCGGCGCGGCGCGTATGCAAACAAGCCACGAATTTTAGCCGAGACGCCCAAATGCCCGCCGTCTCCGACTTCCTTTAAGTCACGCAAGTTGGAGGAGAAGCTGCAACAGCCGCAGAACCGAGGCAAGTTGAGCAGCAACAACGACGGCAACTTCAACTCATTTGGCATCGGCATCTTCCTGTCCTGCCCGGCTTTGGGGGCTGGCCCGGCGCGCAGTCATTGAACCAGCAGCAAAGCAAAGCGAAATTATTGCCATTTGCAGTTGGAGCCGAAGAGAACCGCCTCCGAGTTTTCCCAGTTGCTATGAGTTGCCATCTTCGTCATCGTATAAATTGATTGATTTATGTTCTGGACCCAGGCCGAGGCACAGTCCCAGACACCGAACGCCGGCCTTTTCCTTTTCAATGAACTTCAGCGTCTCTGGGCCGTTGCTGATTTTTTTTTTTAGCCATGTTTTTAATTATACGTGCGCCCCCGAAGTCGAAGAAAGCCGAGCCATTAGTGAATTTAATTTATTTATTTATGCAACGAACTAAACTCACTCGACTTCACTCCGACTCCGGGCCCCGGACCCGTTCCACTGGTGCGAGCGGCAAGCTGGGAGGCTCGTCTCTTCGTCTGTTCGGTATGATGTTTGCATAAATTAATTCCAAATGCACAAACATGGACTAGAACACGGCTAGCGATGCGATGCATGTTCCATCAGCAACAACAGTCGACAATCTCCGGCCGGTAACATGCACGAGGGGGCGGGAGGGGGCCCGGCCAAATTCCCTTTTTTGATTTGGCGGAAGTGAACACGTTGCCATTTTAATTACAATTTACAAACCGGCAAATGCAATGGGAGAATTTGTACAAAATTATCCATGCACTTGACCCCCAAAGCCGGTCTCGGTTTGTGTATCAATTCCCAGGCAAACAATCGCACCTCATCGCGGGTGTTTCCCTCGAGAGGAAGAGTGAGTCGGGCAGCCGTTACGTATACGCGGCGTGTGCTTGTGTGTGGCTGGCTGGCTCTCAACTTGTTGCTTAATTATATTGTAAAAACATAAACGCTGAAAGTGAAACACACAACGGCCGGCTTGTGAAATTTCCAAGAGCAGCTGGCGCCGTTGTTGGTGGCGTCTTCGCTTTTAACACCTTTTAGCCAAACTGCCGGAGCTTTGTGTTCATAATTAAAACATTTAAATTAAGCAAGTTTGTTTGCAAACAAACAGTTTGTTTGTCGGCGACCTTGACTCCGACGATGATTCAACCGGGCGGACGGCAGCGATTCTTGGCCAATAATTGCCATTCTTAGCACCAATCGACCCCCCGACAGACCCGCCCATCGACTGTCTGATGAGCTCAATTATTCTTTATGCCCAGCTGGACACCTTTGGCTAATTTACATGGTAATTGCGAGGCTGCGGAGTTGTCACGATTACCGATCCAACCATAAATCTCGTGTTGCTGTGTTCATGTCGATGTTTTTTTTAATTGTTTTGTAATTTACACAAGGGCCTTTAATCCAACAGCACACATGGGATATCTTACATCTGGCAATGCATTTTCCATTGTGGCCGCATCAATTGAAACTCTCACATGAGCGGGCAGATGGAGGCCGCAGCAACTCGCACCTTTGGCGATTTAACGCGTGCCTGACTGGCACTGCCCAGTCATTTGAAACATTCCAACAAAATGGAATGCAAACCGTCGATTATCTCCACACATACACAAAGCACTCAATTGCCCAATTCCTCAATTGATCAATTTCCATTTCGAATGCTTGTCATCCCCAGTCCACCACTTTCCAATTCCCCAATAAACGAACAGTGGCAATGCCAGCTGCGTGGGCTTTTCTTTTGTCTTTCGAGGAGAGTTTTGAACCATAATCGATTATGGGAAAGCAAAACCCGCTGAGCTGCCGTAGGGAGGGGCATTCAATCTTAAGCCTGGCAGCAGCTGCATTGTCAACTGACAGCCACGCCTGATCGTGCATTCCCCTGCCTAATTACGAGTCCGGAAAGACAGCGACTCTGACAGGCCTGGACAAAGCCGCCCCAAACTTTTTGATCGACTGACTTTTCAATGCTCATATGCTAAGCCAGGCAGAACCATTGAAACGTCGCCTCAACTGATCGACCGCGAGATGAGGGAGCCCAGCCAACTCCCCGGCCTCGGTGGAGTCAAATGCAAATTCACTTTTATTATTAGAATTATAAAAAGTGCTGGCCAGCGGTTAGTTGGCATTCCAGACCCACCATTAGGCGAGGCAGTGTCAGTCACTCAGTCAGTCGGTGAAGCTGATGAACCGCAGCGGCTTCGTCGACTTCGTCTTCGGCGAGCGCTGATGACTTCACTGACCTTGTACCTTGACATTGCCGGGTGCTGGGCTCCCCAGACGGTTTCGTTTCGTTTTCTAATCGGCAAGTGTTTTTTTTTACAAACCGTAAAGTTTGTTTTAATGGTTTATAATTTACAACATCGCTGAGGTCGTCGCCGTCTAAACGCTTTTAATGGAAAAATTATGGTCAGGGCAGCAAACGCCGGGGGAATGTTTAATTTCTGGCCAGCCAAGCGGGCAATTAAAAATTCCTAAACATATTCTCCCTCCCTCTGCCAGCCTGCCAGTAGTTGCTGGTTGGTAGGCCCATCAATCTCCCAATCGGCTTAGAATACTCGTCGGTTTATTTTTAGCCATGTTTCAATCAGAGCCCAACCGATGAGTCTGCTCATGATTAACACTCAGTTTCTATTTCGGTGATGAGGGAACTTCCAATGGAAATTTTAAACAATCTACAACACAGTCGGTCAGGCATATGCGTTGGGACAGGGAAGACCAAAGAACCTTTAAGAAAACTTCCCTAAATTCTTAACTGAAACTAAGGCAGGCTAATACTTAAATTTTTAATCCTCATAAACTTTATCTATATTCAGAAATTATGTCAAGTAACCCAAAGTTCCTGAATTTGGAACTTAAGATCGTTTGAAGGGTATTTTCAGTTCTTGGAAGATTCTTGAACTGTTGTTTATGTTTGTTTATTTGGCGACTGGGCTGCTCTGCTGGTAATAAGCGATTTGAGGCTGCTTAGAGACTAATTAATGGCCAAACCACAAGCGCGCCGAGGCTGACGCGGTCCGATGACTGGGCTCACACGTTTTGGGACTGCCTGGTCTTGGCCAAGGTCGCCGCAGCCAACCACCAGACAATTAAAGGAAAAGAATCATTTCTACAATTTCCGCAGAGAGACGCTCAGCGCCCATCGATCGTTTGAGATTCCTGAACGGTGTTCGGCCGGAGAATTTGGGTCGCCGCCCACAATTACCGCACAATTGCCTCCGTACCGGAGTGTGAGCCTCAATTTGGTGTTGCCCATTGTGGATTGTGACATGTCTCTTCAATTTGATGTCCACACATCCCCACCGCGAGGGGTCGGATGGTATGAGTTTGGCGGCGTCAGGCGCCGTTAGCCGTAATTGACCATAATGCGAAGCCTCCCCAGCCACGTAGACGGAGAGAAAGACGCGGAATTTCAAGCACAACGGCATTTACCTCATGACGCTGTGATTGTTGCTGCCCCCACGACTCATGCAACAATTTCCCTGCCGTGTGTGCGCCCGCTCGCCGGTGTGACATTAACCCAGAGAGCAGCGCCAACGAAAAGCTCGCCGCATAAAAACGTACGAAAATTTAATTCAATTTAATAAGCGAATATGTTGCGTGCCAGGCGGCCCCACGTTGGCCCCAAACCCCACTAGCCCCACCCCCGGGCAGCCATGGCCATTGCCAGCGGAGCTCTCACGTGCACGACGCTGTCGGCGTCGACGAGGAGAATGAGAATGACTCCACCTATGAAAGTGCGTGTGTAGTCATGCGTACCCTTCGAAATGTGAGTGAGAGACGGACGAATGCTGGTTGCTTTGGCTTGCCGGGCTCATAGCTAAATGTGAAAATAATCGTAAAAGGCAATTAGCGCAAAATCGCTTTGACACTCATTCAAGTTGGTTGGACTGCCGACCACACCGTACCGGGGCTTTTGGCTAAGTAGGTTAGTGTAGCTTGTCTTCTGCTCTGAAGGGGGAGATGGTGGATGTTGTTACTTTGCCAACATTTTGTACTTTTCTATTTTTATGATTATTGCTCAGTCTTCTCACCGCGTTTGTTGTTATTGTTCTTGACATTTGGACTGTTTACATTAGGCAAATTAAATAAAAAATGGCCCATAAACAGAACCCGCCAATACAAAGAGAAAGAAAGAGAGGGAAAGCAGAGCGACAGACAGACGACAGAAGAGAGTGAGTGTGTGGGTGGGCAGTGAATTGGAAAGCAATTCAATGTTCGAATACCGAATTCCGGGTGTGGGAGGATTAAAGTGAAAGGAACTTTAAACGCAGCGTAATTTGAATTGGAAATTGAGAGCTCTAAATTCTTTAGAGGCTTAAAAACATAAACAGATATTTAGAAATAGGAGATTGATCCCCAGCTTAAGGGGCAATTAGAAAATTAGCTTCGAAAGGAGGCTTGAAATATTTGTAAGCAGTTTTAATTCATTTCAAAGTTAAACATAAATTCAAATCAATTTTCAAAAATAAACTGAAGATTCTGTGGTCGACCAACTTCCATTTATTCTTTTTGCAATTCAACGATCAATTTCATAGCTCGCAGGCAGTTGTCCCAAGTTTCTTCAACTTTTTCGGAAAGTCCACAATATTCCTAAGCCAATCAATCAATTTAAAAAAAAAAAAATAAAAAAAAACAAATTAATGTAAAGTCCCTTAATTGCCTAAAGAAATACTCATAGGAAAATAAATAATAATTGGCTAGCTCAATTATTTAATAGATTCTGTTAACGTTTTATGAAAACTCCCCAATCTTATGCTTTCCTTCAAAATTTTTAAAGAATTTGTAAAGTTGTCGTGAAGTTATTTCCCGTAAGTCCCTTTAAATTGAACTACCATTCCCCCGATTGAGACCTAGCAACCAAAGGCCTCCTACTTGCCCATTCCGTATTTTGTCATTGATAAACGCGGCGGACGTTTGTCGGTGATGGAAAGTATCAAAAAGCCGAATTGTGCAATACGTTGGCTGTTGGTGGGACCGCCGGCTCGGGGGGAATTGGTGGCCAGGCTGGGCGAGCGGCGCATTGAATGTCGCCGGGCCTTTTGTGAGTGTAAATCGTATTGGCGTTTAATTTCGATTCAATTTTTCGGTGTCAGCC